>SKCR01005989.1:0-75786 GCA_019454045.1 Zanthoxylum bungeanum | reverse complement strand
ACTCCGCACGCTACCCTCATCGTACGAACATGCTCGTCTTAAAGGAGTTGTGGCAGTTGTTCGACCTGCCAGATCGGCGGCTTCTCAGCTCCGATGTTCCTCTTCAAGTGGCAGGTGAACTAGTCGGACATGGACACGAGATCGGCGTCCATGAGGCCTCCTTCGATCAGTGCGGTGGCCACCCCGAATGAGGGAAAAAGAGAAAAAGCCAACGGGGCGGGCCACTAGGAGTCAGAACAGAAGGTCCTGACTGGGCCCCCCGATTTGCTCAGAAACGATTTTGGAAGGCTCAGTTTGGGGGAATCTTGTCAATATGGTCCATAATTTCATAATCAAGTTCAGACTAGAAGATGTGTCGGACTGCAAGACAAGAACTATAAAATATTTGTAAAAGCCTATCTTGAAATGACCCGCAAAGAGTTGTAAGAAGGGCAGTAGGTTCCTCGAATATGAATAAGACTTTCTCTTTTGAATTAAAAAACTTGTCAACTTTACTTGTTTATTAATTGAATGCGAAAGCCATATTCAATATTTCGGAGATGTGCTCGAAGCGAAGGGGTGATCGGTAGTTGGGAATGACACCAAGCCCGTGGCACGCCAATCCCGGGTGTCATTATCAAATCCCTGGGTGGAAGTGTTCCGACCTGACTCCTTTCACATTTGAGGATCCAGAACGCATCAATGGATGAAGTACATGTGGGAAAAACGCGAACCCCTCGTGGCACGCCAATCCCGGGAGTCATTATCAAACCCCCGAGGCCGGAGCGTTACTACCACATGACTCACATTTTTGAGGAATTCTTCGGGATGGCCAACACTGGTAGGTTTCTTACCTCGTGAGTTATCTGACTAACCGAGCTCCTGTAACCATCGGGATGGCGAACACGGGGAGGTTTCTTCCCCCGTAAGTTATCTACCTAATCGAGCTCCTGCAATCTTCGGGATGGTAAACACGGGGAGGTTTCTTCCCCCGTGAGTTATCTGTCTAACCGCCTCGGATCAGAAGAAGCATAGCATGGGTAGGTTTCTACCCTCATAGCATCTGCAGACTCCAGAGCCGCCCAACATGGGGAGGTTTCTGCCCCCATGGCTTTGGCCGCTCACCGATTCGTAGCTTGGCTAGCCGGGGCGCTGAATTGTAAGGTTCAGAATTGTGTTTTGGGAGACACCAGACAAGACGCTGCCTCAGGGCACCCGAGTTGTTATCTTTTCACGTATGTGTGGAGTATGTGCTAAGTCACATCTGGTGTACTAACCTTGTCATGTTTCCATTTTTTATTTTTGCTGAAGCCTGGCAAAGGGATGCCTGCGCCGAGATCAGCAGAGCCTCGGAGGTTGAAATTTATTCCCTCTCGATTAAGTCTCATTTGTTCCACCAACTCGGGCTGGATTCGTTCCGCCGAGGCTATATGTTCCAACAGCTCGGGGCTAGATTCGTTCCGCCGATGCTATATGTTCCACCAGCTCGGTGCTGGATTCGTTCCACCAAGGCTATTTATTCCACCAGCTCAGGGCTGGATGCGTTCCGCCGATGCTATTTATTCCACCAGTTCGGGCTGGATTCGTTCCGCCGATGCTATATGTTCCACCAACTCTGGGCTGAATTCGTTCCGTCGATGCTATATGTTCCACCAGCTTGGGGCTGGATTCGTTCCGCCGAGACTATTTGTTGCACCAACTCGGGCTGGACTCATTCCGCCAATGCTATTTGTTCCATCAGCTCGGGGCTGGATTCGTTCCGCCGAGGCTATATGTTCCACTACCTCGGGGTCAGGTTACATCCCACCGAGAGGCTTATCATCGACATGAGGTCGAAGCATCTCCCTCATTGTCAGCTCTCAATTGGTCCGGGGAGGTAACATTCCTTCGGAGCCAAATGTTCCAATACCTCGAGGTCGGGTTACGTCCCACCGATAGGCTTATCATTGGTATGGGGTCGGAGCATCTCCATCATGACCAGCTCTCAGTTGGTCTGGGGAGGTAACATTCCTTCGGAGCCAAGTACTCAGCTAGCTCGGGGTCGGGTTATATCATACCGAGCGGATTATCATCGGTATAGGGTCGGAGCATCTCCCCTATGGCCGACTCTCTGTTGGTCCGGGGAGGTAACATTCCCTCGGAGCCAAATGTTCCAATACCTCGGGGTTGGGTTACGTCCCACCGAGAGGCTTATCATCGGCATGGGGTCGGAGCATCTCCCCAATGGTCGGCTCTCAATTGGTCCGGAGAGGTAACATTCCCTCGGAGCCAAGTGTTCCAATACCTCGGGGTTGGGTTACGTCCCACCGAGAGGCTTATCATCAGCATGGGGTCGGAGCATCTCCCCCATGGTCGACTCTCAATTGGTTCGGGGAGGTAACATTCCCCCGGAGCCAAGTGTTCCAATACCTCGGGGTCGGGTTACGTCCCACCGAGAGGCTTATTATCGGCATGAGGTCTGAGCATCTCCCACATGGCCGGCTCTCAGTTGGTCCAGGAGATAACATTCCCTCGGAGCCAAGTACTCAACTAGCTCGGGGTCGGGTTACATCCCACCGAGCGGATTATCATCGGCATGGGGTCCGAGCATCTCCCCCATGACCGGCTCTCAATTGGTCCGGGGAGGTGGCATTCCCTCGGATCCAATTACTCTGTTAGCTCAGGGTCAGGTTATGTTCCACCGAGTGGGTCCTCATCGGCTCGGGGACGGAGCATTCCCCTCAATGTCGGATTCGGGTTGATCGGGATCAGAGCTTCGCCTCACAGTCAAGAGTCATAGTCAAGAGTATGAGGAAAAAGTTAGCAAGTTAAAAATGTGAATTATATTAAGTATGGAAGATAAGAAATGAATCATTCAGTGATGTGCACGGAAAAGGAAAGTGTAAATGTTATTACAAAATATAAGTGTAATGTTTGTTACACAGGGCCCCCTTAGGGTCACCTTCATTCATCAGCCCGTACAGGGGCAACCGGTTCTTCCTGATCGGGTCCGGGAGGAGCCTCAGGATGTATCTCCTCGGGAACCGGGGACATGGGCACGACAAATATGGGTTTGAGATCCTGGATCTACTCCGGATGAGGGGCGATTAAAGCAACAGCTTCGTCCTCCGAGAGCTCCCCTTTGCAGAATCGAATGTCAACGTGGACGGGTCACATGTCCACCCCGGACATCAGCATTGAAGCGATTTTAGCACAATCTTCGACCCCTTCAAGCTTGGCGCTCTCTATATCGTCTTCCAGTTGGGCCTTTCGGTTTCTTAGGTCCTCCTGAGCCTGATCTCTCTCCTTGATCGCCGCTTTGAGCTTAGAATCCGAGTTTGCGGCCTCCCACCTCAGAAGTTTGGCTTCCTCCTCGGCGACATCCATTTTCTTCTTGGAAATGGCAGAGGCATTACGGAGGGAATCGTTCAACACCGTAGCCTCAGCCGTGGCCTATCTGAGCATTTGATTTTCTTTTTCTTTTCTGGCCAGCTCGGCCACGACCTGCTTCAAATCTCTCTCCTTCCTAGCCAGCTCGATCTCCCGCTCCGTAATCTGAGATTGGAGCCTCTGCACCTGGCCCCCCCTCGGACAACAGGCTCATCAGCAAGTCCTTGTTCCGAGCCATCACACACCCAACCCAAAACACACATTTGCAACACAGAACAATGAGACAAACATAATAGAAAAAATGAAGAGCAAGCAAGGATGAATAGACGAACATTCACAGACAGCAAGTGATCACAGAGAGTTTCAGTAATTGAAAAGAAGGAAGTTGGGCAGAAAGCTTACTTGATTCAAGAGGATGTATCGACGGTTCGTCTGGTCGGTCTTGGAGTTTGCTTATCTCAGGCAAAGGAGGAATGAGTCTCTTGCGTTTCGGAAGTGCTGGTTTTTGTAAAAGAAAGAAAGGAGTGTTGCTTCCCGTTTCTATAGACAGCTCGGGGAATTTCTGGCCGTTGGATCAGATAGAAGCCTCGGATGTGCACCGCGTGTCACTTTCAAGCTCCATCTGCTCAGATTACGATGAACGGCTGAGATTGAAAACCTTTCGGCTGCTCCTTGAATGGTTGATTGTTTTAATTGTTGGCGGGAGGATCACAGATGTTTGACAAGTGTCACAGCCGGACTAAACTCTAGAAGTGATTTGATGGACATTTAAGAGGTTATGATGATTTACGGTTTCCAAGGGACGGCTACCAGAAGGGTAAAATTGGGTATTTGTTTCAATTCAGAGAATCATTTGGATGGACATCAGAATCTTCATTGACCAAGCACATGAAGAAGACATAGACGACCTGATTGATAGCCGAGGCAGTCTTCTCTATGGCTCATGGATCCGACCACTAACTGGCTGATCAGCACAATTCCAACTTTGTAGTTCCCGGTACCAACTCGTACACTCGTTGAAACCGAGAATTAGGGGACAGATGTTGATGGTGATTTTTGTCACCAAGTATTTGAACAGTTCGGAAAGTGCAGAGATGTGATTTTTCCTTTGAGGAGGACGAAGGGTCAGGGGGTATTGGTTACTCCCCGGCCAGACATAGTGTTCGGACCCGGTTTCCCGGATATGGACGACCAGAGGACACAACATGATGCAAGTCTCAGAGGCCGACGACATCAGAACCTAGACTAACCACTTCAGACCGGTAGCTCGGATATTTTGGGTCAGGTCGGGAGTAGTTTGGGTAGTTCGGCAAATCATTTGGCCGACCTCATGACGACCGACGTATGATCGGGGTAGTTTGGACTTTTCCTTCTGACATGTACCACCGTATGAGAGACCTTTACAGGCTGGCATCATAATGATGAAGTGTGGCAGTGTAGAAAACAGAGTGATTTGACTATGAGTCAGACGACATGTTTGCTTTCGGCGAAGCAGTTGGGGCAGAGAGCCCATCAATCCGCCGTAGATCCACGTGGCTGACGTCATAGAAACATGAGAACAGTGTTGTATTTCTCTTAGTATATAAAGGGATGGTAGTCTCATTTGTATAGGTTGGTTGAAACAAGTCTCATAAAAAAACATTACTTGTAAAAACACTAAAGAAACACCACAAAACAGCTCGGTAACATTAGACCACCCCTTGAAAAGAGGTCGGCCGAGCTCGGTTTGGTAATAAAATCAGCACCCCACTTTGTGCATGTGGACGTAGGTTGGATTCATTCCGCCGAACCACGTAAAACCCTCTTGTCGATCTTGTGTGTGTTTTGTTTTCTGCTAAATTTGTTTTTGGTCCCCCATAACCAAACAAATTCACGGTTGGAGGAGAATTGTCCCGGGAACGTTATCCCAAAACTGCCCCTAAAATAAAAATCACCCGTCAACAGATTCTAAAATTGAAAAATCCATCCGATTTCTTATGATTTCGGAAAATATTCTTCCCAAAAACCACCTGCTACAGCACAAGTTCTTGCGAAAACCGTGGTACCCTGTCACGTCATCTGTCGCACCCAAAAACCTCCATTCACTTGTTCACATTTTCTATCGAATCTTTTCATTCAACTTCACGGCTCCCAATTTGTTTATAACTTTTACAGTTTTACCCTTCAAATCGTTAATTAAGGGAGCGGTTAGTTATTTTCACGTGATCTGCTAACCTTTTAGACTTTTGGTACTCATTTGACTGATGATGACGCCCAGCCCATGAACATGTTACGTTACGTGGCACGTGATGTGTGTGTATATATATATATATATATATATATTCAAAACAATTAATTATTTTAAGGAAATTTACCATATTTGCTATGTTCACTCTTTCAATTGATAGAGATATCCCAAATAAATTTCGTGAGAGTAAAAAAAATTACTATTCCGAATTTCTTAATTGTCTTTTTTTATTAAACTATAAAGTTCTTTTTATAATGTAAGTTAAATAATGAAGAGCTATATCTCTTCAGAAATACCTTTTTAAATTAATAATGTCCTCTCTTCAAATGCAACACTCGTTAAATAATTATATATTATATATTAAATATTTAATGATTTTACTTTTTCATTAAACAAAGAAATGACTGTCTGACATGAAACGAAAAGTCTATTATTTCTAATATTCGTGATATGTGACTTCCACAAGATTGAGTATCATTAGCTACGGCCTCAAAGAGTGTGGTTTGGTAGCAAATGATTTAGGATTTTGTTGTCAAATCCAAAATTCGAGTACATGAGATATATTTCTCGTAAGAGTTTGAGACAACTAAAAATTTTATCTATTTCGTTTAAGTCCAGATCGAATGATTAACCGTAATTTTTTTTTAAAAAAAAAGTACCATGAGCTACAATCAATATTAACATATGTCAATAAATTGTTAGCAATTTGAATTTTTTTAGTATCATAAACACAATACTCCTTCCATCCCTTTTTGATTGGCCACTTTTCTATTATTGGAAATATCAAATTATAGTCCAATATCTTTGTTTAGAGAGAGTTAAAGGAAGAAGTTTACTTATATATCCTTATTTAATAAATAATTTTATTGAATTTAAGTGAGATTGTGTTGTGTTAATGAGGGATATATCAAGAAAATATTAATTTTTTTACCACATTAAATCATTAATCATATTCCTTTATTTTGTTGGAAAAAAGACCAACGGTCTATTAAAAATGGATGGAGGGAGTATATTATATTAAGATTCAGAAAATTCTGTTGCATATTTGTGATTTGATACCAATTTGTCTCTTTTTCTTATTTCGCATCTTTTGATAATCTCCGGTGTCTCATTCTAATGATTAAAATATACAAATTTGTTTCTACTTTCTTGTTAATAGATTAATCAATAAAATCAAATAAAATATCATTTCAACCAAAATCACGTCATCAATATGGTGATTTACAAGAAAAGCCAGACAAAATCGACGTCGTTTTCGGTGTCATGTGCGCTCTTGATGGTCCTTTTCAAGGACAAAAAGATTTTGTAGGCTTAATTGAGTGACCCATCCAAGATTTTTCTAGCTTGGATTAAGCGATCACATTACTCCTGTACCCCTAGCTCATTGAGGCAGTGGTGGAGTCCCTGTTGTTTAATTCGGAAATTTATTAAAATATATCTTATAAATTAATTATAAATTTGATTTATTAATGAGATAATCTTAATTTAATTTTTTTTTTTTAAAAATAAAAATATCTAATTCTTTTTAAGAAAATTACATTTTATCCCACTAAATTAATATTTTGATTACCCTAGTGCATTGAAGGTTTCTGAATAAGGTGACCTAATTTTGTGGTTGGTACTTGGTGATATTGACTCAACATTAATGGAGCCCGATACATATATTGTTTCATATGTTCTTAGTGGTTGGTAGTAGGCCCTTTGTATCCCCCCATTAATGCCCAAAATATCTGGCCATAGTTATATTGTTATTCTTCCTTTGCACTTCATGAATTTAAGGGTATGTAAACAATATCACATTCTCACATCAATATTTGGAAAAAAAAAATTATACTATACAACAATGATATTACGTCACTTATATAATAATCGAATAATATATTGTCACGCATGTTAAATAATAATAAAAATAATTAAATAAATGGTGGTTGTATTTAACGAAACTTTTATATATTATCTAATTATTGAGTCACAAACAAAGTAAGCAAAACAAGTCGTTGCACTAAGGATGAAATTGGAGGCATAGCATATGTATCAATTGTGATATCTCCACCTTTTAGCAGGAAAAAAAAAAAAAGAAAAAGAAAAAAGATTACAAGAATGAATGCAATAGAATATGGTTTGTTTTGAGCCATTATGATAACTTAGTAATTGTAAGAAATTTTCTAAATATAGTAGTAGAGGTTATATATAGAAATTGAAAGGATGTAATCCTTAAGTGAAGAGTTTAAACTCTTGGGTTTAAAGGGAATGATATGTCCTTTGAATGTAAAGGACGTAATCCTTAGGAATTGTCTTAATAAACATAAGGGTACCTTTTCAATGGTAATCCTCCATGTCTATAAATAAGACATTCATTCCCATTTCAATTCACTGAATTATTCTATATATATTCTCCAAGAGTCTTGCATACTAGTGTGTCTTTTGAGTAAAGCGAGAGTTTCCCACCATTTTCTCAGTTCAAGATCTTGTTAAGGAGTGCCTCTTGAACAAGATGAATCCAAGTTATTTTGGGAGGACGTTGTACAAGCCAAATTATCATCTTTTCGCTTCGAACCCAACAATAAATAAAGCCCAAGAGTGGTAACCCAGCCTAGAGAATTTAACATTATTGAGTCACAATTAAGCCAGCAGTTTAAAGACAACCCTTATTATATACCAACTACTCCCCCTTTTTTTTCTCATTGAATGCATATTTTCACATGCTCAGCCTATTTTCATCAAATACATGCACATTGTGGGACTTATGCCAACTAATGAAGTCACATTTCTCTACCTATAAAATAGTAACACAAATCAAAACAGAGGCATTCAAGTCTTAGCTCCCATACTTGAGCTCTCTAAGCTTCTTACTCCATAAACACTAGCCATTGCCCTCACGACAATCAACAGAAGTCAAGGTAACTTTCGACCTTGTTCTTTCATTATATACAGCTCGTTATCATACTGACTTGAGCGTCGGAGTGCCCACGACACCCACCACACCGGTGGGCAATACTTCATGCTCACTTTACCTTTATTTTGCAGGATCGCTAGTGCCCCAACCTATAAATTCTCGATTATGGATCTCGAGCGAAATCCAACATCCACAATTTGGCACCCACCGTGGGGCCTTAGCGATTCATAGCAGGCAAAGATATTTCAGTCTACAGTTCCTAAATCACCATCACTCATGGCTTCTAGCAGTGAGCATACACCAGACCCAGTGGCAGCACAATTAGCTATGCTCCAAGAACGATTACGAACTTTAGAGTAAGAGAACTTGACCATGTGAAGCTCCAACATAAACCTTCAAAAACAGTTGGAATGAATCTCTTCCACCTCTCAACAACGTGATAATCCAGACAATCCCAACAATCACATATTCATGTCCAATCTTTTGGGGACGTTCAATGAGGTGGCTAACGATGATCCGTCCCCAGGCTAGCACCCCCGAAATGGTATAAGAAATGAACCAATTTCCAAGCGCAACAAGTCGCTTCCAACATGCGCAAAGAAATGTTAGAATTCAAAGAAGCAATTTTGTCCAGTCTACCAGGTGTCAGGCTACCAATAAGGAAAAGCCGAGCTGGAACAGTTTCTGACACTTCATTTTTTGAGACCATCACTTCCATAGAACTACTAAGGAAGTTCAGTCCTCCAGCTATGAAGATGTACGATGGATCGACTGATCCAGACCACCATATTGTCCACTACAAATACAAGATGATGTCGACGGGTCTAACCTCTCAACAATGAGAAGTTGGAATGTGCAGAGGATTTGGAGAACACTGGCAGGTCCGTGTTGGGGTTGGTGCTCAGAGCGCCAATTCCCGGTTGTATTTCTTTATGAATACTACTGTAAAACGTTATTATTATGAATAATATATGCATTTTCTATAATATAATGTATCTTTTAATATGGTAAAGACGTAATGACCTTAGAATGACTAGTCATGGTGCTGTTGCAAAAGCGTCGCAACTGACATTGAGTAGTATCATGACGTTGTCATTCTCAGACAGTTCCTGGTCAAGGTTTACACTACTTGGTCAGAATAGTAAACCCGCTGAGACCGGTACATGTCGTATACTGGAATATATGATTCCAATGGTTTCTCAATGAACCATAAGTCTTGGAGACTAGTATAGACATGTAGGTGTTTATAGCGGATAAACACTGAACGACTCACCGAAGATTCTTAATGGATGGTGTTGGTCTCTAAGATCATCCCAAGAACAATTGAAGCATGAAATAATGTGAATACTCAGAGTAAGAATGGCGAAAATATACTTACAATGATCGAAAGAGAGGATGTTTTGATAACAAAATTTTCTTTCCTTAAAAGTCTCCAAGCTTTCTTTGATGAGGTTGTGCTCCAAGCTTTGAGTGATTTGAGATTCCAAGCTCAATGGGAAAGGTTTCCCTATACTTTTGTAAGAACTCTTTAAGTGCTAGCTGTGGACAATTTTCCAACAAAAATCTTCCCTAAATCCTTGATGGTTCACGGCAAAAAGAGAGAAAGGGAGATGAGAGAGCTTTTTAATTTTTTTGTTAATGTTTTTCTAAAAAACCTTATTACAAAAAGTCTCCAATTTTGGTATATCTTTTCCAAAAAGGTAAAACAAAGTTTGGAGGGAAAAAATGTAATAAATGTTCCCAACTACTCCCATCACCCAAAAAGTGACTAGATGTTAATCACCAAAAAGTGACAAGACTTCCATCACTTAAGTGACTAATGATGTGACTTGATGTGGGCCCCACTTGATTCAAAATTGGAGTGGGCCCGCAAACACATCCCGGGCTCGAGTTCGTTAATTCCTAATTAACAAATTTTCTGTTGCAACTTAATTAAATCAAATTTAATTAAATAATTATGCCTAGCAAAATTACCATTAAAGTCGCTCGCGAATTAATTCTGAATTAATTTATTTGCCCGAATTAAAATCCAATTTTAATTTCACGTCGAAATCTAATTTCATTTAATATATCGAATATATTATTTTATCGATTAATTCCGAATTAATCGTTCTCTCTCTTCTAATTGAATTTTATCCCAGATAAATTTTCGCCGTAATTAATCACAGATTAATTATGTTCGAGTCATACGTCATCGGTGAATCTTCGGGAAGCGACCCTTGAGATCCCTAGATATGTTGGCAGTAAATCCGGTCGTCGGAATATCCGAACACATGCGTACCTCGTACCACGTTCTTACCGATTTACGAGACATGGTTGGCTTCTAGCAAAACGCTGTGCCTACCCAATTCTCCAGAAATATTCTTAAAGGATATATAATCTATGTCAGACGTAGTATACATAGTATTGCGTATTGCGATCCAGTATCTGATGTCACATGCAAGGCCTGGGGCTGGAATAATGTCTACCCCATACGAAGCATATATCGGATCACAAGCAACTAGTCTCTATAATCGGATAATCATGACCTTGTCATATTATCCCGATAGTTGTAACATAATAGAGAACCGGTTCTGTATCCATGCGTGATCATCATCTCCATATGACTGAAGTGATACTTCTGTCTTGACATCATACCCAATACACTACGATTCTCAATAAACCCAGAAGAGGCGTACACAGAACCTGTTAAAGTCCCGAACGACCAAAACCAAAGCGTATTGATTGTCGCAAGTACTAGCGATGCAAGTCTCAGGTTAAGACCAAATACACCTACCCTGAAGCGGATTCCCATAGACACATAGTCATACTACCAATGGGATTCCGCGGGGTCTATCCAGAGCGAAGTTGTTTCCGTACCATCGGTAAACACAACCTTATCACACTTGCATAAGTATCCAATACTTAAATATATGAGAACTATGTTGTTACGCTTCCATAACACGCACAAGTGCAATACTAGTCTATTCTGCATTATCGATGTCCATACTCGATAATACTACGACGAGGGATATTTAATGATTAAACCTTTGTGGATTGATATTGTCTCATATCTTATAATCCAGAACTAATCATAAGGACTTTTATCATTTATATATATAAGTAATCTAATTACAAAAAAATGATAAAATGTAATTTCCATTGTCACATAGTTAATTTGTACAAAAACTACAATGTCTTTTACAAATAGTGACGCTATGGGTCATAATTGTCCAACAATCTCCCACTTGGCCTATAGCCAGTCACTCAAGCATCTAACACCTGAACTATGTACATGTCGCTCAAACTTTTACTGAGGAATAACTTTCATCAGCGGATCTACAATGTTGTCCTTTGATGCGACCTTCTCGATCTTCACATCGCCACGATGTATGATCTCACGAATCAGATAGAAACATCGAAGAACGTGCTTGGATTGTTGATGAGACCATGATTCCTTAGCCTACGCTATAGCCCCGTTATTGTCACAATACAATGGAACGGGCTCAGATGCTAATGGAATTACTCCTAATCCAATTAGGAATTTACGGATCCAAACTGCCTCTTTTACTGCTTCAGCTGCAGCTATATACTCCGCTTCTGTTGTTGAATCGGCAACAGTCTATTGCTTGGAAGATTTCCAGCTTACTGCTCCGTTGTTCAAACAAAATATGTACTCGGAATGCGACTTACAGTCGTCTTTATCGGTTTGGAAACTTACATCGGTAAACCCGGTTACCTCAAGTTCTCAATCTCCATAGATTAAGAAAGCATCCTTAGTTCGTCTAGAATACTTAAGGATATTCTTAACCGCCATCCAGTGACCATCACCTGGATCGGCCTGATAGCGACTACACATGCTCAAAGCATACGAGACATCGGGTCGCGTATATATCATGGCATACATGATCGATCCGACTGCCGAAGCGAACGGGATCCGACTCATTTTGTCTCTCTCATCTTAATTTTTAGGACACATGTCCTTAGATAGAGTGACGCCATGTGACACTGGCAGCAGTCCCCTCTTAGACTGTTCCATGTTGAATCTCTTCAACACTTTGTCAATGTACGTGCTCTAAGAGAGTCCAAGCAGCTTTCTAGATCTATCTCGGTAGATCTTTATTCCCAGAATAAAGGATGGTTCTCCCATATCCTTCATGGAGAATTTTAATGAAAGCCAAGCTTTCACCGATTGTAGAATGGGAATGTCATTGCCAATAAGCAATACATCATCGACATAAAGGACAATGAATGGCAGTGCGCTCCCACTAACCTTCTTATATACACAAGGATCATCCTCGTTTTGAACGAAATCATATTCTTTTATGATCTCATCAAAATATTGGTTCTGAGAACGCGATGCTTGCTTCAATCCATAAATGGATCGATTTAACTTGCAAACCTTGTTTGCATGTTTTGGTATGACAGAATCGTCAGGCTATTGCATATAAACATCCTCCAAAAGGTTTCCGTTAAGGAAAGCGGTTTTGACGTCCATCTGCCATATCTCGTAATCGAAATATGCAGCAATAACAAGCATAATCCGAATGGATTTAATCATGGCAACATGTGAAAAACTTTCATCGTAATTGACACCATGTCGTTGACGATACTCTTTCGCTACAAGCCTAGCTTTGTACATTTATATGTTGCCATCCATGTCGGTCTTCCTCTTGAAGACCCATTTGCAACCGATAGGCTTTACGCCTTCGGGTGCATCAACCAGTGTCCAAACTTTGTTGGTGTACATGAAATCCATTTCGAACGTCATGGCATTTTGCCATAAACCGGAGTTGATGCCTTGTATCGCTTCCTCATACGTAGCCGGCTCGTCTTCCTTAATAAGATTAATATCCACATGAGGTGAGATCAGAAACCCATACCTCTCAGGTTGTTTTCTGACTCTCTCTGACCTACGCGGTTCTTATGTATTCGAAGATTGTGGTACAGTCTCATCCCTGATGAACTGTTCATATTCCGTTAAGGATTCTGTGCCAGGAACAGTATCACTCCGATTTTCATCGAGTTCTACTTTCCTCCCACTTACCACTGCATTGAGGAATTCCTTCTCAAGGAAAACGGCACGTAGAGCAACAAATAATTTGTTCTCTTGTGGGTGATAGAAGTAATATCATTTGATTTCCTTAGGATATCCTACAACTAGGCATTTATCTGATTTGGGTTCAAGTTTGGTACCTTCCAAACGTTTGACGTATGCCCAGCATCCCCAAATCTTCAGGAATGAGAAACCCGATTTCTTTCATGTCCATATTTCATATGGTGTCTGTTGAACGGACTTTGACAGAACCTTATTCAAAATAAGTATTGCACTGTTTAATGCATATCCCCAGAAGGAAATAGGTAGCTCTGTGCGACTCATCATAGACCTTACCATGTCCAACAAAGTTCGGTTTCTCCGTTCAGACACACCATTTAATGCGGTGTTCCGGGAGGAGTCCACTGTGAAAGAATACCATATTCTTTCAAGTAATCGAGAAACTCATTGCTCAAGTATTCTCCACCATGGTCCGACAATAATGTTTTAATACTTTTGCCGGTCTGTTTTTCTACTTCGTGTCGAAACTCTTTGAATTTCTCAAAGGTTTCCGACTTGTGTCTCATAAGATACACATAACCATAACGCGATGCATCATCCATAAAGGTTACAAAGTATTCATATCCACCTCTAGCCTGGCTAGACATGGGCCCACATACGTCACTATGAACGAGGGCTAACAGTTCGGTAGCACGTACACTTTTACCGCTAAAAGGTGTTTTTGGCATTTTACCTAATAAACAAGATTCGCAGACGTCATATGAATTTGGATCAAATCTGTCCAAGTACCCACTCTTCGAAAGTGTGGATATGCGAGTCTTGTTAATGTGTCCCAGACGACAATGCCACATATGAGTTTCATTTTTGTTACTTAGTTTAAGCCTTTTGTTTGTTACATTATATGTTTGAGATAGATTTATATTCAAAATATAAAGACCATTATCTACATCAGCACTGCATATCTCCATATCATTTTTATATATAAAACACCCAATGTTTCTAAAAACAAAAGTATAACCACATTAGGCCAATAAAGATACATATAAAATATTCATAGTCAAACTAGGTATATAATAACAGTCTGAAAGATTAAGTACATGCCCCGAGGGCAGTTCCAAAATATAAGTCCCAACGGCCAAAATGGCGACTCGAGTCCCATTTCCAACGCGGAGGTCAATCTCTCATGAGGCCAGTCTCCTGCTAATATGCAGATCCTGCACATCAGTACATATACGAGTACCACAACCAGAATCAAAAATCCAAATTTTAAAACTAGAAGTAGACATGTTTATTTCTATAACAAACATATCTGAAGTCGGTGTCTTGGGGGCTTTGATTTCCTTCATGTGTGCCTTGTACTCGCGGCAGTCACGCTTTTAGTGACCCCACTTGCCGCACTGCAGATATACTTCTTGGGATTTATCCTTACCCTTCCCAGAAGGTTTTGATGATTTGGCATTGCCCTTCTTTTTCTTCTTGTTCTTTACACCTCCAATTGCCTTCGGCCAAGCCTTGGGAGACTGAGATGTTGAAGCGAAGTGCGCCTCGCGCTTTTTGCCCTTCATCAGCTCTTTTTCTGCTTCACGCAGCATTGCCATCAGCTCTCCAAGAGTATGGTCTTGGTTCATGATATTGTAGTTCATGATGAACCCGCTCCATCTATCAGGAAGAGACTGCAAGATCAAATCTATAGAAGTCTCAGCCTCAAAGGTTATGCCTAGCTGACCTAGCTGTTCAATGTCGGCAATCATCTGTGACACATGGTGCTCAAAAGATGTACCGTCCGACATTCGAGAGCGAAAGAGTTTTTTCTGCAATTCATACATTTGCGATCTAAGGTTAGATCAGTGAAGGTCCTTCGATTTTACCATCATAGTATAGAGACCCAATCCCTTGTTTTGGCGACGAAATTGAGGGGTCATCGCAGCGAGCATGACGGACTGAGCAGTTGAGTTGTCATCGCTATGAGTCTTCCAAAGCTCAAGCTCAAGCGGCTGCTCATTTCCAGGCTTAGGCCCGAGGGGTCTCTCTATCGTATAGAGCATCCTCTCAGCCCCCAGGACAATCCTGAGGTTCATATCCCAATCAGGAAAGTTCACGCCATTAAAGACATTTTCGCCCATGATAATGTCTCTAACTCCGATCTTTCCAGCGATCTTAATTGCAATAGTCAAACTATTTAATTAACGATATTTGGGTATAGTCCAACTGTTACAAGAAAAATAATAGAATATTAGTCCAACTAATAAATATATAATTGATGAAATAATTTGAAAGCGCGTAATGCCAAGTATTTGAATGAAATTGCAAATTCAATACTGGCCTCCCACTATTTTTAGGCGAGCCTCTAACCCTGTGTTGAGTACTCGGGAAACCTAGTTTCCTAGTGGGCTAGGATCCCGTTAAATAACACACAACCTTGACTTTGGCCAACAAGCTGTATGATATTTAACTAGGTAGATCTCTAAGATCAATTGGATCTCATCCAATTCCTAGATCCGGTAGGTGGACCTCCAAGTCCGAAATATATATACAATATATATGCCAATATATGCCAATATATTTTCATAACATTTTCCTTTGAATCAACTAAGCCTTGGCTTTGGCACAACAAGCTTAATGATTATAGTTAAGCGAGACACATTGACCTTGGAAAGCTTCGTAATCGATGTCGATAAACAAGAAGTGATCTTGACTTTGGCCAACAAATCACAACTTGGGCAAGACATACGATATGGAACAAAGCCTTCATGATTCAAACACATCCGCGATGGACAAAGGTCTTGACTTTGGCCAACAAACCAGTGCCAATCTTGGATCTTGAGAATGAATCATTCAATGGAAGGAAAACGCTTAATATTTGTTGAGGGTTTTTTCACGTAATTGGCAACCAATTAATTATCTTTGATTAGGTCTCATCATACACCCTTAAGCATGCATTCTAAAAGCATAATAAGACACGATAAATTAATTATAGATATCTCATAAATTGTTCCTAGAACAAATCAATCCATTTCCTCTCCCGGACTAGCACTATTCTAACTTCTACCCAATTACATAATACATCAAAGAAACCTCATTACATTGAGGGGAATTGGTGAGAAGAGAATTACAACGAATCGAGAGATAAAGGCTGGACACGCATGTCCAATTTAATAAATTCTAAATTTATTACAACAATTTTCAAAATTTCCCTCACCCATCTAATATCCATCTGATATACATTATTCATACAACACATCCATGTATTCACACAAAGCATGTTATTCAATCAATCTAATCCAATTAATTAATCTTTGAATTAAGTGATCATCCAATGTTCAAACAACGATTTGATTTGCGCGAGTCCAACTCGTTTTAAGAATAAGTACTCCAAGTCCGTATTCTTGAATTATATCGAACTTATAATTTTAAATCCAATTTAATTTGCATTCAATACTAATTATATATTTAATTCCAAATTAAATAATTACACTTTTAATGCGCCTTTACGATTTAGATTCTAATTCTAATCTTAATGGGTCTCAAAGCCCAATTAATATCCAATGTTCATTTAATTAAAGTCCAATGGGCTTTCAATTAATCTCTTAAGGCATGGTCTTTGGTCAATATGGGTCAAACCCAAATAACAAGGCCCAATTAAGGAATCACCCTATTTGTCAAGAAATCAATTTAGGCCCATAGGCCCAATTAATATTTAAAGGCCCATATATTATATTTGGACTTAATGGAATGGTTTAGGCCCAATTTGGATCCAATCCAATTGTCCTAAACCAACTTGGCCCAACCAAGCCCATTAGTCCCAAATACAACAACTTTAGCCCAATTCCAAATTAAGCCAATTAATTAAATTCTAATATTCCAAATTTCACAATTTAATTAATTAAAGTGTTTAGCCATAATTAATTATTTAAATAACATTTCCAAAATACTAATTTAATTAATTAATCATGCTCTATTATAATCAATACATGTCCAACATTATTGAAATAAAATCAAGTCATTTTCATGCTCTTATGGTCACGGCAATGGAATGATTTTATATCCGATTTCGATTTCAATCTGATTAAATCACAAATCAATATACCCAAGCATTTTAAACACATCTAATGGTTTAAAAACAAAAAATCACCATGACCTAGGGTTGATAAGTATTCGGCCAAGCCAATAAATTTGGGGAAAATTAATCCAATTAATTTTTCTTCAAATTGATCATGCACAACTCTAAGTTAACATTATATAAGCATACTCAAACAAATAATTTGATCAAAACATGCTCAAATCAAAATACCCAATTCAATTTCATGCTCATTAAGGCTTACGATACCATTGTTGGTCTCTAAGATCATCCCAAGAACAATTGAAGCATGAAATAATATGAATACTCGAAGTAAGAATGGCAGAAATATACTTACAATGATCGGAAGAGAGGATGTGTTGATAACAAAATTTTCTTTCCTTGAAAGTCTCCAAGCTTTCTTTGATGAGGTTGTGCTCCAAGCACTGAGTGATTTGAGATTGCAAGCACAATGGGAAAGGTTTCCCTATCACCTTTGTAAGAATTCTTTAAGTGCTAGCTATGAAAAATTTTTGCAACAAAAATTTTCCCTAAATCCTTGATGGTTCACGGCAAAAAGAGGGAGAGGGAGAGGAGATAGCTTTTTAATTTTTTTGTTAATGTTTTTCTAAAAAACCTTATTACAAAAAGTCTCTCCAATTTTTGTATATATTTTCCAAAAAAGGTAAAACAAAGTTTGGAGGGAAAAAATGTATTAAATGTTCCCAACTACTCCCATCACCCAAAAAGAGACTAGATGTCAATCACCAAAAAGTGACAAGACTTTCATCACTTAAGTGACTAATGATGTGACTTGATGTGGGCCCCACTTGATTAAAAATCAAAGTGGGCCCGCAAACACATCCCGGGCTCGGGTTCGTTAATTCCTAATTAACGAATTTTCCGTTGCGACTTAATTAAATCAAATTTAATTAAATAATTATGCCTAGTAAAATTACCGTTAAAGTCGCTCGCGAATTAATTCTAATTAATTCGTTTGCACGAATTAAAATCCAATTTAATTTCGCGTCGAAATCTAATTTCATTTAATATATCGAATATATTATTTTATCGATTAATTCCGAATTAATCGTTCTATCTCTTCTAATTGAATTATATCCCAGATAAATTCTCACCGTAATTAATCCCAGATTAATTATGTTCGAGTCATACGTCATCGGTGAATCTTCGGGAAGCGACCCATGAGATCCCTGGATATGTTGGCAGTATATCCGGTCATCGGACTATCCGAACACGTGCGTACCTCGTACCATGTTCTTACCGATTTACGAGATATGGTTGGCTTCTAGCAAAGCGATGTGCCTACCCAATTCTCCAGAAAATATTCTTAAAGGAATATATAATCTATGTCAGGCGTAGTATACGTAGTATTGCGTATTGCGATCCAGTATCTGATGTCATATGCAAAGCCTGGGGCTGGAATAGTGTTTACCCCATACGAAGCATATATCGGATCATAAGCAACTAGTCTCTATAATCGGATAATCGTGACCTTGTCATATTATCCCGATAGTTATAACATAATAGAGAACCGGTTCTGTATCCCTGCGTGATCATCATCTCCATATGACTGAAGTGATACTTCTGTCTTGACATCAGACCCAATACACTACGATTCTCAATAAACCCAGAAAAGGCGTACACAGAACCTGTTAAAGTCCCGGACGACCAAAACCAAAGCGTATTGATTGTCGCAAGTACTAGCGATGCAAGTCTCAGGTTAAGACCAAATACACCTACCCTGAAGTGGATTCCCATAGACACATAGTCATACTACCAATGAGATTCTGCGGGGTTTATCGAGAGCGAAGTTGTTTCCGTACCATCGGTAAACACAACCTCTTATCACACTTGCATAAGTATCCAATACTTAAATATATGAGAACTATGCTGTTACGCTTCCATAACACGCACAAGTGCAATACTAGTCTATTCTGCATTATCGATGTCCATACTCGATAATACTACGACTATGGATATTTAATGATTAAAACTTTGTGGTTTGATATTGTCTCATATCTTATAATCCGGGTTTATCCGTGTTCATCATAATTTACGGGTGGATAAATTATGGACACGAAATTGGATTTCGTGATGGATATGCCTGAATCTAGAGAGTCTCACTAATGAAACATACTCGTAGAGTACTAGGGCAACATTTATAAATAATGTTGATTATTTATAAAGTTGTTTAAAGGTTAAACGTAAAATACATGTGTAGGGACCCGATAGTCATTTCCTTAATTTTTGTATATTTGTATTTAATGTTAGATTAATTCAAATACACATTAATTAATTGTCAAATTTAGATATTTGACTAATATCATAAATATATATGTGTTTGATATTTATTGTAAATATGATACATATATATATATTATATATATTTATATATAATTAATTAATTAATTAATTATTAAATGATTAAATTAATTAAAGTATGAATATTTTAAGTTATGATATTTTATTAATGGCTTGAGTTGCAATTCTTGACTAACTTTAATTCATTAAATGGTTTGATGATTAAAGTTGACAAGTTGTAAAGTTAAAATTAATTGAAACAAAAAGCAAATATCTTGATATTTTGTATACTACAAATTCAGCCAAGGGCCAAATAAAGGAAGTATATATTGTTTCTTTTATTTTAGGGTTCCAACAACCTAATACACTTTTTCAAAAAAACTCCATTGAAGAAAAGAAAAGAAGCTTGAGAGAAAGATAAAGAAAAATAAGAAAAACTTGGAATTTTAGTAAGTTTCTTCAACTTACTATTAGAGAGGAAAGTGTTCCTTGTGTTCTAGGCTACATGCTATGATGTTCTCATGTTATTCTTTTCTTCATTCTTTGTGTTTTTGTTTGATGGATGTTTGTGGATAGAGTTAAAGCTTGTATAAGTTCATAGAATGCTTATAAAATGTTTACTAGCATTCTTTTGTTAGTTTGAGAAACTTGTTGCTAATCTAGAGTTTTTGACCCACTCTTAAATGACCTAGATTTGTTCTATAGTTGTTTCATTGTGGTGAGGCTTGATTGTAATGGAAGAAACATGATTGAAGTATTGAATTTTGCTAATTTAGTTTAATTTATCCAATTTGATGAAATTGAAAAATTAGGGTTTAAGACCACTTCCAAATTTGGGGCTTTTCATTTATGTTGTGTATTTGGATGTGTATATGATACATATTAAATCTTATGTTGATTGGATTTCATTTGCATGTGTTTTGAACAATGGAAGTGCAAAATGCACACTTTGTAATTTTGGTGAGGCTCTCGGCCTTATGCATAATTTTGGGGTTTTTTTTTTGTTGAAAATTATATTTTGACATTTGGGCCATGTTAAATTCATCTTAGAAATGATTTAGAATCATTCAAATTTGTTTTGAACAATTTCAGACTAAAATAAACAAAATGCAAGTATAGGGGTAATTCGGTAATTACACAAAAATTTGATTTTTTGTGTAATATTTCATAATTTAATTATTGGGTAATTAAATAAATAAGTTTATTTAATTAATCTGAGAAAATTTTTTGAAATCGGAAAATTTTGATTTTCCACTATTCCGCTGCGTTACCAGATTTCCGCTATAACACCCCTACAAAATGGTATCAGAGCAAGTCTGATTCTAAGCCCCCTAATATGATTAGCCCTTTAATTCAATGTTTAATCAAGTTTTCTTAACTTTATATATGCATGTTTTAATCTAATTTGATTAGATTTAGGGTGTATGACATTAGCGGAAAATCCCTAATTAATAAGGTTTAAATATAGTTATGTAGTTGATGCATGTTATGTAGTCTGTCTTGTCAACACGGTTTATAAATATTTCTCCATGACTACATCCGAGACCGTGCCTCTGCTGTGAGGGTGTAGCCGATAGAGATTTATTTATACCGAATGTATATCAGATACTAGATATATTCAAGCGAAAGCGGAATCCTGAACGTGCCCTAGCTGTCAGGGTTACGCAAGTAACTTGAGTTTATCATTGACAAGTTTAACCTTGGTACGTCTCCTTCTGGGCCTGCCTTAGCAGCGACAACGAGAAACAACCAGGACCGGAAACCCATGAGTCACTAGTGAGTGATTGACAAATGAGTTGTCTACCTGATGAATATACGTAGGCGAGACCGTGCCTCTGCTGTGAGCTGAATATATTCACTGGATCCACTTTTCACTATTTATATTTAATTTAATTATTAAATCTTTGTATTAGGTTTGGGGATTACAGTATTGCATGATTTAGTGGGAGGGGCATTTTTAGATTAAAAATCCATGATCTAGTTTATGCTTATGATATTATATGAAACTGCTTAAATTTCTGCTAACCGTTTTTCGTGATCTATATGATAGATTTGTGATGGCAGCACCATCCACTAATCAGTTTGCGCGTATGCTTGATGCGAACAAACTTAAAGGCGCTGATAACTTCGTCGATTGGGATATGGATTTGAGGATTGTCCTCGATTTCGAGAAGTTGAGATATGTTCTTGAGGGTCCACTGCCCCTTGCTGTGGAAGAGGACACTGCACCGGAAGAACGTGAAGTCTTCCAAGCTTGGAAGGATGATGATTTAAAGGTTAAATCATACATCTTAAGTTCGCTTTCACCGGGACTCAAGAAACAGTATTATGGCATGTCAGATGCTTATACTATGATGACACGATTAAGACAATCATTTGAGAACCAAGAACAAGTTGTTGTTCATAAGGTCGCAATGGAATTGTTCCATGCGCGATTGGATGAGGGGCAAGCTGTTAGCCCACATGTTCTTCAGATGATCGATTTGATCGATCAACTGAGGTAACATAATCTCATTCTGAATGACATTCTCGGTATGAGTGTCATTCTTGGTTCGCTCCCAGCTTTTTATCGCCAGTTTGTGATGTATTTCAACATGAACGGGATTGTCTGCACCTACCAAGAGCTGTATAGGATGTTGCTCACGGCGGAAGAGGACCTCAAGAATGGAGTACCGACTCGCCCTCCGAGACCTACTTCTCTTTCTGCTTCTTCCAGACTTGGTCAAAGGGAAATATGAAGAAAGAGAAGAAGAAGAAGAAGGGTTCGGTCCTCAACCACATGCAAGATAGCCAAGCCCAAGAGGGCTTCTGAAGACAAGTGCCATCACTGCAGCAACGTCGGGCACTGAAAAGAACTGTCCTGACTATATTGCCCAACTGAGGAGCGAGAGAGCATCTACATCAGATACATTTTTTTTCCAGTTATTGATTTATCTTTGGCTTGTGAAGCCGTTACATCCAACTGGATTTAGATTCTGCTGTCCCATTCACATTTGCAATTCGTTGCAGGTGCTGAAGGAAAGTAAAAGACTAAAGCCTGGAGAGATACAGTTGCGATTCGGGAGTGGAGACTCTCTGGATGCAGTTGCAGTGGGAGTATGCGAGGTCTCATTCCCGAATGGGACACTTTTTTTTAAATGACTGTCATTTTGTACCAGGATGTCTAGCTAATATTATATCACTTTTTGTATTGGATACAAAAGGCTTTCGTATTAATATTAAGATCTGTTCTTTGTATTTATATGATAAAAGTAATATTCAGATCTTTTGTTGTCCAAACCAGCATGGTCATTATACATTGCAAACTTCAAAAGATATTTTAAATACTGGAGTTAATAAATATAGTTTACCTGTAATTAATAATACTGAACTTTGACATATACGACTAGGTCATATATGCGTTAAACGCCTTACCCAATTGGTTAGGAATGGTTTGATACCAGATCTTACCATTGAATCCTATCCAACTTGTGAATCCTGTATTCAGGGTAAGATGACCAAAGCCCCATAATCTGGTGTTGGACACCGCACCACTAACTTACTGGAACTCATACATTCTGATGTATGTGGTCCACTAAGTCAGACTGTTCACAATGGTTACTCTTACTTCGTTACCTTTACCGATGATCTGTCATGGTACGGTTATGTCTATTTGATACGACATAAATAGGAAACCTTTGAAAAGTTCAAAGAGTTCCGAAATGAAGTAGAAAAATAAACTGGTCAATATATTAAATGCCTTCGATCCGATCGAGGCGGCGAATATATGAGCAGTGATTTCATGGATTATATGAAGGAGAATGAGATTCTCGCTCAATATACTTCTCCAAGTACTCCACATCACAATGAAGTGTCTGATAGGAGAAATCAGACTTTATTGGATATGGTCCGATCGATGTTGAGTTTCTTAGATTTGCCATATTATTTATGAGGCTATTCTCTTTTAACAACTGCACATCTTTTGAATAAGATTCTTTCAAAAGCTATTCCTACGACTCTGTATGAGATATGGTTTGGTAGGAGACCAAATCTTAGTTACATTAAGGTTTGGGGTTGTCCTGCTTATGTCATGGTGACTTAGCAAGATAAGCTTTCGCCTTGAGGGAAAAAGTTTAGGTTTGTCGGATATCATTCGAATACGATGAGATATCTGTTCTATGATATCGAGCATCGAAATGTGTTCGTAGCTCGCTTCGTAAAATTTCTAGAAGTAGAATTTTTGTCAGAAGGTGGTAATCATAGACGGGTTGAACTTGATGAAGTCCAACCTGAAAACAACGAACCAACGGAGGAACCTGAAGTTCAAGTAGATGAAGGACCTTCAACACACACACTCCGTAGGTCAGAAAAGGTATCTAGACCTCCTGAACGCTTATATTTGATACAAGAAAAGAGTCTAGATGTTCTTTTAGTTGAAGAGACTGATCCTTTCACCTATAGAGAATCGATGTTGGACATCGACTCCGTGAAATGGAAAAGTGCCATAAAATCCGAGTTAGACTCAAAGCATGAGAATCAAGTTTGGGACTTGGTTCTGCTTCCTGAAGGAATTGTTGTTATCGGTTGTAAATGGGTTTACAAGAGGAAGCGCGGGCCTGACGGTAAGGTTGAGACTTACAAGGCCCGACTGGTAGCAAAAGGTTACACGCAGCGACCTGGCGTCGACTACAATGAAACTTTTTCACCAGTAGCAATGCTTAAGTCTATTCGAATTTTTCTTTCTATAGCTGCGTATCATGACTACGAGATTTGGCAAATGGATGTCAAAATGGCTTTTCTAAATGGATTTCTTGATGAAGAAATCTATATGGAACAGCCGGAAGGTTTTGCATCCAGCGAAAACTCGAGTATGGTATGTAAGCTTAAGAAGTCCATTTATGGACTTAAACAAGCTTCACGAAGTTGGAATCTTCGATTCGACGAGATTATTAGATCGTCTGGTTTTCTCAAGAATTCTGAAGAATCATTTGTGTATCAGAAGGCCAGTGGGAGCATTGTCGTATTTTTAGTCCTATATGTTGATGACATCCTAATCATTGGGAATGATTTATGTATGTTACAAAGCTTCCAAGCATACCTCTGTAAGAATTTCTCCATGAAGGACCTGAGAGAAGCTGGGAGCATGGTCGTATTTTTAGTCCTATATGTTGATGACATCCTAATCATTGGGACTGATTTAGGTATGTTACAAAGCGTCAAAGCGTACCTCTATAAGAATTTCTCCATGAAGGACCTGAGAGAAGCTTCCTATGTTTTAGGGATAAAACTCTATAGAGATAGACAAAGGAGGCTGATTGGGTTATCCCAATCAACGTACATAGATAAGATCTTGGAACGGTATAATTTTGGTAACTGTAAGACAACAAACATACCGTTCAGACATGTGATTCATCTTTCAAAGAAGATGAGTCCACAAACAGAAGATGAGAATGTTAGAATGTCTAACCAACCTTATGCTTCGTGTTTGGGTAGCATAATATATGCCATGTTATGTACAATGCCTGATATCAGTTTTGCTGTTAGCGTAACTAGCAGATATCAGTCCAATCCAGGTAATTACCATTGGATGGCCATTAAATATATCCTCAAGTATCTTAAAGGTACTAAGGATAAGTTAATAATTTATGGAGGAAACGAACTGCAAGTTAACAGGTATACGGATTCCGATTTCCAATCGGATCCCGATGATAGAAAGTCTACATCTGGATTCGTATTTACCCTTAACGGATGTGCAGTTTGTTAGAAGAGTTCCAAATAGGGATCAACAGCAGATTCCACCACTGAGGCGGAATATATTGCAGCTTCTGAAGCTGTAAAATAGGCTGTGTGGATAAAGAACTTTATCACAGAATTGGGATTTGTCCCAAGTATCGAGAATGTGATTCCGTTAAACTGTGATAATAGTGGAGCCATTGCGCAAGCAAAGGAATCGAGGGCGCATCAGAAGTCGAAGCATGTGGAACGCAAGTACCACATCATTCGAGAGATTGTGTCGCGAGGGGATATTGTAGTGTGCAAGGTACCGAGTGAAGATAATGTAGCAGACCCGCTGACAAAGGCCATACCTCCGAAGTTATTTGATAAACACGTGGAGTCAATGGGTATTAGATACAATCGTTATTGGCACTAGAGCAAATGAGATTTTTTGTTGGGGTTGGTGCTCAGAGTGCCAATTCCCGATTGTATTTCTTTATGAATACTACTGTAAAAAGTTATTATTATGAATAATATATGCAGTTTCTATAATATAATGTATCTTTTAATATGGTAAAGACGTAATGACCTTAGAATGACTAGTCATGGTGCTGTTTCCAAAACGTCGCAACTGACATTGAGTAGTATCATGACGTTGTCATTCTCAGACAGTTCCTGGTCAAGTTTTACACTACTTGGTCAATATAGTAAACCCGCTGAGACCGGTACATGTCATATACTGGAATATATGATTCCAATGGTTTCTCAATGAACCATAAGTCTTGGAGACTAGTATAGACATGCAGGTGTTTATAGCGGATAAACACTGAACGACTCACCGAAGATTCTTAATGGATGGTACACCAACGTCAATAAGAATCTTGTCGGGTTGAGTAACACTTGTGATTCTTCGACTTGAGATACCACTGTGGGCGCATGAGACATCTTCCACACTTAGATGACAGTCACGTCACCGATCTATTTAGATCGGACCTCCACCTGTTCGTTGGGTGCGAATAGATCCTTAGGGTATCCTGTGTGTATCGAGATAGGATCTGTCAGTTCTCTGTATCGGAGCATAGGTAGTCCATATGATTAGCAATAAGATAAAAAACATGGGCCCGTGGTACAATTTAGAAGTTAGTTCTAAATATTCTTTTTGAGATTGCTAATAGAATAGTCGACTGGATAATCCCTATAGAGATTTGACGTTTACATCTATATCTCTGGGATTTATCCGGATACCTGTGATAGAGGAATTATACATTTGCCATGACCTCGACCTGTATGATTCAGCGAGTTTATCCAAGTTCGTCATAATTTACGGGTGGATAAATTATGGACACGAAATTGAATTTCGTGATGGATATGCCTGAATCTAGAGAGTCTCACTAATGAAACATACTCGTAGAGCACTAGGGCAACATTTATAAATAATGTTGATTATTTATAAATTTGTTTAAAGGTTAAACGCAAAATACATGTGTAGGGACCCGATAGTCATTTCCTTAATTTTTGTATTTGTATTTAATGTTAGATTAATTCAAATACACATTAATTAATTGTCAAATTCAGATATTTGACTAATATCATAAATATATATGTGTTTGATGTTTATTGTAAATATATACATATTATATATTATATATATTATATTTATATATTTAATTAATTAATTGTTAAATGATTAAATTAATTAAGTATGAATATTTTTAGTTATGATATTTTATTAATGGCTTGAGTTGCAATTGTTGACTAACTTTAATTCATTAAATGGTTTGATGATTAAAGTTGACAAGTTGTAAAGTTAAAATTAATTGAAACAAAAAGCAAATATCTTGATATTTTGTATACTACAAATTCGGCCAAGGGCCAAATAAAGGAAGTATATATTGTTTCTTTTATTTTAGGGTTCCAACAACCTAATACACTTTGTCAAAAAAAAACTCCATTGAAGAAAAGAAAAGAAGCTTGAGAGAAAGATAAAGAAAAAATAAGAAAAACTTGGAATTTTAGTAAGTTTCTTCAACTTACTATTAGAGAGGAAAGTGTTCCTTGTGTTCTAGGCTACATGTTATGATGTTCTCATGTTATTCTTTTTCTTCATTCTTTGTGTTTTTGTTTGATGGATGTTTGTGGATAGAGTTAAAGCATGTATAAGTTCATAGAATGCTTATAAAGTGTTTACTAGCATTCTTTTGTTAGTTTGAGAAACTTGTTGCTAATATAGAGTTTTTGACCCACTCTTAAATGACCTAGATTTTTTCTATAGTTGTTTCATTGTGGTGAGGCTTGATTGTAATGGAAGAAACATGATTGAAGTATTGGATTTTGCTAATTTGGTTTAATTTGTCCAATTTGATGAAATTGAAAAATTAGGGTTTAAGACCACTTCCAAATTTGGGGATTTTCATTTATGTTGTGTATTTGGATGTGTATATGATAAATATTAAATCTTATGTTGATTGGATTTCATTTGCATGTGTTTTGAACAATGGAAGTGCAAAATGCACACTTTGTAATTTTGGTGAGGCTCTCGGCCTTATGCATAATTTGGGTTTTTTTTTTTTTGTTGAAAATTGTATTTTGACATTTGGGCCATGTTAAATTCATCTTAGAAATGATTTAGAATCATTCAAAATTATTTTGAACAATTTCAGACTAAAATAAACAAAATGCAAAGTATAGGGATAATTCGGTAATTACACAAAAATTTGATTTTTTGTGTAATATTTCATAATTTAATTATTGGGTAATTAAATAAATAAGTTTATTTAATTAATCTGAGAAAATTTTTTGAAATCGGAAAATTTTGATTTTCCACTATTCCGCTGCGTTACCGGATTTCCGCTATAACACCCCTACAAAATGGTATCAGAGCAAGTCTGATTCTAGGCCCCTTAATATGATATGCCCTTTAATTCAAAGTTTAATCATGTTTTCTTAACTTTATACATGCATGTTTTAATCTAATTTGATTAGATTTAGGGTGTATGACACTTAGCGGAAAATCCCTAATTAATAAGGTTTAAATGTATCAGATACTAGATAAATTCAAGCGATATTTCATACTCAGCCGCCAAACGACATTCCTGATGGATATGAAGTTAGCGGTATTTCATACTCAGCCGCCAAACGACATTCCAGAGCAGCAACAATGGGTTTTTCCCACTCTACGATGTCAATTGAGGGGATGTTCATGAACATAACGATCGAATTTCCAGACGACAACAACTTCAGTCAAATGAACCCTCATCATGACACTTTGGTTATCTCTTTGCAGGTTGCAAAATTTATGATCAAACGAGTACTAGTTGACACATGATCTTCAGCAAACATCATCTTCAAAAATGCACTTTCAGACATGGGTGCTGTTAGGGTTGGTGCTCTGAGCGCCAATCCAGATCGTATTTATGTCCGATTCATGAATACGAACAATACATTTTTCCACAATATTACTAATTTAAATGGTAGCACCTCTTGTCTTTTATATACGTATTCGATCTAATTTCGATTGGATTGATTAGATTGAAACTAAATCTGATTTAGTGATATGTAATATATTAGACAAAGACCCTAGGATTTACAACGTAGTGCACAGTTACAACATAGCTTGTAATTGACATTGGAAAGTGTCACTATAAGTTGTATATCCTTAAATTAAGTTTCTGGTCAAGATTTACTGACACGGGTCGGTTAGTAAAATCCGCTGAGACCAGTACGTGTGGTATATCGGACTTGGTCCGATGATTTATCCCAATGAACCATGAGTCTTGGGAGACTCGTATAGACGTGTAGGTGTTTATTTGATAAATACTGAATGACTCACCGAAGATTTCCTAATAGATGGTACACCAACGTCAATAGGAATCTTATCGGGTTGAGTAGCATATTGATTCTTTGACTTGAGATACAACTGTAGATATATGAGTTATCCTCTACACTTAGATGGAAGTCACGTCACCGATCTATTTAGATCAGACGACCGCCTGTTCATTGGGTGTGGACTCATGCTCATGATATCATGTGAGTATCAAGAAATGATCCGTCAGTTCTGTGTACAGAGCATAGGTAGTCCATAATGTGATTAGCAATCTGTTAAATCTATGGCCATAGTATACTTCGGAAGTGAGTTCTGAATGTTATTTAGAGATTGCTAATGATACGTCGACGAGATTATTCCTATAGAGATTTGACGTTTATATCTATATCTCTGGGATAATCCGGATACCTGTGACGCAGGGAATATACGTATGCAGTGACCTCGACCTGTATGATTCAGTGAGTTTATCCATAGTTGTCATAATTTACGGGTGGGTGAATTATGGACACGAAATTGGATTTCGTGACGGATATGCCTGAATCTAGAGAGTCTCACTAATGAAATATACTCGTAGCTAGGGCAACTGTTATGAATAATACTGATTATTTATAACTCGTTTAATGGTTAAACGAAAAATACATGCAATTGGGGCCTAACGGTCATTCCCGAATTAATGTGTATTTGTATTTAATATTTGATATTATTAAAATACACATTAATTAAATATCAAATTGTGATATTTAACATATATCATTAATATATGTATTTGAGATATTTAATGTAAATATAATACATATATTTGAGATATTTATATTTATTATTTAATTATTTAATTGTTAAATAAATAATTAATTAATATTACAAATATCTTAAATAATGATTTATGATTTATTATGGCAAGTTTCCATTGGAACAATTTTGATTTGCTTTATTAAAGTTAAAGTGTTAACTTTAATTTTCCAAAAGGTGGACTAATAAAAATCAAACAAAATTAAATAATTGTTATTTATTTTTTCCTTGAATTTCGGCCATAGTAAAATTTGTTTAACAAAATTGTTTTGTTTTTCATTTCCATCACAAACAACAAGTTACCAAAAATATAACAAAGAGAGTTGAGAGCAAAGTGGAAAACAAGAAGAAAAGCTTGAAAAATACTTGGATTTTGTAAGTTTTTCTTAAACTTTCCAACTAAGAAATTGTTTCTATCATGCTTAGCTTCAACATGTGTTGCTAGGATGTTGTCTCTACTCTTTTAGTTTGTGATTTAATGGTTTTAAACTTGTTTGAAAGATGAGCATGTATGATAATTAAAGTTTGCATGAAATTAGTTCATAAGCATACTTTAAACCATTTGATGGTTATGTTGCCATTCTAGAGTTGCTTAGCCATTCATAAATGACCTAAAATTATTCTTGAGTTGTTTCATGATGGTGAGACTTGATTGGTGTGGTAATTGAATGATTAAAGTATTGAATTTTGTCAATTTAATGTAAATTATCCAATTTGAATAATTTGTGAAATTAGGGTTCTTAACCCACTCAAATTTTGGGGCTTTTCATATATATGTTATAATTTGATGTATATTTGATGTATGTCAAATTTGGGATTGATTGGATTTGATCTTGATGTGTTTTGAACAAATTGGGCCAAATTGCAATTAATGAAAAGTTCAGGGGCTGTTTCGTAAATTCTGGAAACATTCTGGGCATTTTCTGAAATTCTGGAAAGTTTCTGGTTTGTGTTTCAAAATTGTAAAAATTATTTTGGGATTGATTTGGAATCAATTAAATATGTAATTCACATAATTAAGCACCGAAATGATTAATTTGCAAAGTATAGGTGTCTCATAGCAATTAATGATAAATCTGATTTTTCAGATAAAAATTTAGTTTTTATTTATTGATTAATTAGAATAAATTGATTTATTTTAATTTCCTAAGAAAAATATTTATCGAAAATTATTTCGGAGTGAAAATACGCGAAAACAACGAAAAATGGCGTTACCGGGTAACGGCTGCCCAAAAAATGAACTGGGCACTGTTCGGGCAGCCCACGAACTGTCCAAATATTTTTGGGGCTGACCTGGGCAGTCCCCATGAGCATTGGTCGGTCGATTCGGCCGGAAACGCGTTTTATGTTATTTTGCGGAAAAATATTTTCGCAAAAGTTTCGCGATGTTTCTATATTATTTATGTCGTTATATGATATCGAATAAATATGTTTAGGTGAAATATGAATAAATTATTAATATTTGATATTAAATAATTTATTCGTAAGTTTAAAATTTTAAACTTTGGTTTCGCCCGAACAACGCTCATTCCGCTGCGCCTCCCTGATTTGACCCCAACAAAAATGGTATCAGAGCGAGTCTGATCCTGGACACCCAATATGATTAGCCCTTTAAAATTCAATATTTAGTTTAATCATTACTAAATAAAGTAATAGCATATTTTTTGGAAAATCCCCGATTTAAATAAGGTTTTAAGAAAGTGACTAGTATTAGGAATACTTGTTTCTTCGTCCGCCTTGTCAATACAGATGTAAATGTTTTCATGATGCTATGGTTGTAACGTGCCAAAGCTGTGCAGTCATGGTTGAAGGTATTTCATTTGCGCCGTAGAACTTATATGATAAGAGATAAATTCAAGTGAAAATGGAAATCCTGAACGTGCCAAAGCTGTCAGGACTACATCAGTAGCTTGAGTTTGTCATTGAAAAGTTTAACATTGATACACCTCCTTGTGAACGTTCCAAAGCTGTCATAACGAGAAACGATCAGGACCAAACCCATGAGTCACAGTGAGTGTGATTGACAATGAGTTGTCTACCTAATGAATATACGTAGGCGAGAATGTGCCAAAGTTGTGAGTCGAAATATATTCATGAGGTCCACTTCCCATTATGGAATTCAATTTAATTATTGAATTCTCGTTTCCGTTGGGGATTACGGTATTACGTTAAGTAGTGGGAGGCACTGCTAGGTTAAAAATCCTTAACTTATGCGGTGTGTAATATTATGTAAAATGTCGCTTATGTTGTTCCTTATTCTATTAGTTTGATAGAATTAAACTTTTATCCACTGCATGCATATTATATATGTTTTCTGACTTCAATTATGGTTGCAGATTTCTAGAATAGGTTCTAGATTAGAATAGATAATGATATAATCCTTATAGACAGAATAGTTTCTTATGCAGTAAAGATTGACATGAATTGGTTCATGTCTCAAGATTCTTCACTGGCATTAAAAAAAACCCCATTAGGTATTTATTTATCTAATAATGACGTTTCTTGGCTTTAGTGACATTCAGATGTCACGTGTCAAACACTATTTGTTTTTCGATTATTTGCAAATGTTGTAAATAATTTGAAAAGTAAATAAAGAAAGAAGTACATATAATTGTGTATTGAAAATATTGATTTTCATAATACGACCACTGTAGATATTGGATATCAGATCTCCCGTTTAGTTATTTAAATATAGTTGAATGATTGTTTCGATATTTGATATCAGAACTTGTGACTATTTGATAGTTACTTGTTCTTTGTAAACAATTGTTACATATTTTAAAACGACTAGTAGTGTCATTAACGAATAGATAAACATTAAGAAAAGTATTCGGTTAAGTAAATAACTTAGAACATTATTTTATGAGATTTTATCACTTAAGTATTGGATGCTTATTCCATATGGTAAATAATGGTCTGATATGAGATCACACCACATATCCTTATCCATTTAACGAATATTGTATTCAGGAAGGTGATTAAATCTCATTTAACCAATGACTGTCATTGGAACAAAAAATTTATTAAATAGATACATTGCATGAATGTAATTTAATGAATTGTAAATTGCTTAAGGTAGTTTTCTTTACTTCGTAACTTAAATTTGCTATCAGACGACTTTGAAAGAAAAACCTCAATCTGCATAGCTATCTGTTTGTGGTTAATCAAATTATTTTTGTTTTAAAAAACCATATGATGAATCAAGCAAGAAAACAAAGAAATTGATCAAAAAGTAAACTTTCATCCAAATTCAATGTTTTCATTACAAGAAAAAGTAAAAAGAAAATTATATAATTCATTCCGCGAGCTCTTCAGTCGCTAGAACTTCAGTAGAAGGTTGAACATCCACAGATGGAACCTCAGGAGTTTGAACATGAGCAATAGATATTGGGTCAATCTCAGGCAATCCACATTCTTCAACTGCCTCAACACGTTTCTCCATAATAACCCCTTCATCTGCTGCACCTCAAATGGTCGCTTGCTCTTCAGCCGCCTCCTTCGAAAGGACTTCCTCTTATTTCTCTTCTTATTCCCCTTCACTCGAAAAAGACAACCCAGCAGCCAATCTGTCATACTCTCTGATCCATTTCTTCGGCTTCCATGTGACATGTTGACCAGCCAAATATTCATTCATTAGATTGCTCATCCCTTTCATCATCGATTCAAACGCAATCACTTCAAGTTGTTCAAGTAATTCAGCTTTCTCTTTCGTCAAAGTCTCCAGACTTTCCTTAAACCCTTCATTGGTGACCTCATATACTTCCCTCTCCAATTTCAATGTTGCTTGAGTCTCCTTCAACTCATTTTCAACCTTTCTTAGCTTCCTTTCAGAAACATCAAAACCCATTTTCAATTCAGCAAATTCTTTTCTCGCAGATGTGTTGGCCTTCTCTAACTCCCTCATTCGCCTCTGGCTCGACTCAGTATATTCTTGCATAAAAAGGCCACACTCCATAACCTGAAATAAACTCTATTAGATCTTCTATTCGACAGAAAGACATATACAAAAAATATATATATTTACGTCTCACCTAATAACTCAGAGCTGCAATTTTTTTGCTTGTTTATGATGGACCTAATTCAGTCAACCGATGTTCATCTTCTTCAAGGAGGAGTCGTTTTTTGAATTTGGAAAGGCTGGAGGGATCCGAAATCGCGCAGTGGTCCCATGAGGAATCTTTACTATAAAATTTTCTAAATCATCCTCTACTTCAACCATAACTTTCCTCTTTTTTGAAGCCGAGGCCTTCTCAATCGACTGTTTCTCTAAAAAGACAACCCAGCAGCCAATCTGTCATACTCTCTGATCTATTTCTTCGGCTTCCATGTGACATGTTGACCAGCCAAATATTCCTTCATTAGATTGCTCCTCCATTTCATCATCGATTCAAACGCAATCACTTCAAGTTGTTCAAGTAATTCAGCTTTCTCTTTCGTCAAAGTCTCCACACTTTCCTTAAACCCTTCATTGGTGACCACAGATAATTCCCTCTCCAATTTCAATGTTTCTTGAGTCTCCTTCAACACATTTTCAACCTTTCTTAGCTTCCTTTCAGAAAATCAAAACCCATTTTCAATTCAGCAAATTCTTTCTCACAGATGTGTTGGCCTTCTCTCACTCCCTCATTCGCCTCTGGCTCGACTCGGTATATTCTTGCATAAAAAGGCCACACTCCATAACCTGAAATAAACTCTATTAGATCTTCTATTCGACAGAAAGACATATGCAAAAAATATATATATTTACGTCTCACCTAATAACTCAGAGCTGTAATTTTTTTGCTTGTTTCTGATGGACTTAATTCAGTCAACCGATGTTCATCTTCTTCAAGGAGGAGTCGTTTTATGAATTTGGAAAGGCTGGAGGGATCCGAAATCGCAGTGGCCCCATGAGGAATCTTTACTATAAAATTTTCTAAATCATCCTCTACTTCAACCATAACTTTCCTATTTTTTGAAGCCGAGGCCTTCTCAATCGACTGTTTCTCTAAAATAGGAACATCAGCCGAAGCGACTTCAATTGGCTTAGGGATTTCGACTTCGGTAACCTCAGGTTCATTCCCTTTGGCTTTCTTAGTCCTTCTTCGGCTTCTCATTTCGTCAAGTGAATGCACCTTGAAAGAACCCGACATGATTTCAGCTGCGCACAAAAACTCTTCAGGGGTCAGAGGTTTTAAAAACAACAGCTCCCCAAAAGTTACTTGAATCGCCCAAGTTCACAATATCACGACCAAAATATGTTTACAGAAAGCCAAAGGGGTACCTTCTGAATCAAAGACTTCCTTCCACAACGGGGTTAGTCTCGGTCTCCTTTCTTCTAAAATAGTTCTCCAATTCCTTTTGGAGTCGGGCAGATTGAGAATGAACTTTGTGTTCGATACGACTCGACTAGTAGTATCAAAGCTTCTGTTCAATTGAAGACCTAGAGAAAAAAAAAAGGAAACCTCAGTCATACAAGAATAAATATAAAAAAGCGAAGGTTGAGTTGAAAACACTCATTCGATGAATTCCAATGTTCTGAAATTTTACCACTCCCATTCGACCCAAATACACTCTCCCCTCTCACAAAGAAATAACATTTCTGCCAATCCCCCCGTCATTTGTTGTGAGTCCCAACACCAAATGCTCCATCTTCTGGCGAAGATACAAATGATACCTCACTTTATCTCTCAAGTGTTCCTTCATATAGTACGTATACAATAGGTTTTTCACCCCAAATTCAATCCCCAACTCAAAAGCCATACATTCAATCGACAGTAAGATCCTCCAAGTATTTGGCATTAACTGAGAAGGAGCCAACTGGTAATGATTCAACACTTCCCACACTAACTTTGGAATAGGGAATCTAAATCCATCAATGAATGGGCGTTCATAAAACCCAATCCACTCAGGTATTTTATAATCTATCATTTCAGTCGACGATGCTAACCTTACTTCTATTCACCGAGGAAACCTATACTTTAATTTCATTTCTCTCATTGATTTTTCTGTCACTCGACTAGCCGGGTTCCTAGTTAGGATTTTCGTCGGTTCACTCGTGCGTGGAATCCCACTCGACTCTCTCATGGCAGGCAGTGACCTAAGAGGTGCCGCATCGGTGGGTACTCCTAACGGTGGTTCAGCTATTATTACAAGTCCAGCCTCAATAAAGTCCTCATACGACCAATCCCTATAAGTCTCTTCATTACTCAAATCATTCGAAGATAGTTTAATATACTTATCAATCTGCACACCTAAACTACCCAGTGATTCCTCACTCGACATTTTTCCAAGCGACAAAATTACAAACACCAATTTCTTAAAGTTTCTACTCCTTAGAAGATCAAAACCATTCCCAACCTCAAACAAAATCTAAGAGTTTCACTATATCTTTTAAGATCAAATAACCTATTTAGACTAAGAACATTTTGAATCTACACTACGTATAATTGAAGATATTGAAGAATATGAAGAATGATATGAAATGTACCTTAAAGATAAAGAGAGCTTTCCTAAACTTGCCAACTGAAAGAAATTTTTGTGTAGAACAAAATGACCCTCAAACTCAATCTTATACACTCCATTTTGGCACTTCAAGTTCCATCCAAAAAGCATCTCAAAATTCCCATTAGGGTTTTAATAAATGAAGTTGGGCTCAAGACATCCTTAAGCCTATTTTCCCTCCAATCTACCAAGAGTAGTATAAAACAAAGTCAACTAAAAGAGACGGTAAGATGACACCTGGCAATTGACTTATTCTGGCAGAAATGAAACCTTGACATGTGAGACTCACTCGACACGTGTAAGAGGACATATTTTGAGGATATTTCAATCGGCATGCATGTATGAAGTGTTTATAAGTACATTTAGGTCGACATTATATGATAAGAATTCGACATTATTACATTCCAGTCGATACTATATGAAAATGAATTGGTGTGATTACGATCACTACATGCCTTTTTGGAGACTTGGTGTTAATACATCCTAGTCGACATTCATATATGAAATCTTTGCAGGATTATTTCAGTCGACATTCATATATGAAATCTTTGCAGGATTATTTCAGTCGACATATATATATGAGAATCTTTGCAGGATTATTCCAGTTGACATCCATATATGAAATCTTTGCAGGATTATTTCAGTCGACATTCATATATGAAATCTTTTTTGGATTATTTCAGTCGAGATATATATAAAAACCTTGCAGGATTATTCCAGTTGACATCCGTATATAAAATCTTTGCAGGATTATTTCAGTCGACATGCATCTATAAGAATCTTTATAGGTACATTCCAGTCGACACCCATATAAAAATCTTTATACGAATATTCCAGTCGACATACATATATGAAAACTCGGTATGAGGAGGATATTCCATTCGATCATACACGTATGGAGACTTGTTGTGAAGACTTTCCACTCGAAACTATATGAGAACTTGGCGTATACATCCTACTCGATATTACCAGGTATGGCTTACACTTTTGAAGAATGTCCCAGTCGACGTTAGTAAGGCATGAGACTTGTCAAGGTTGCCTCACTCGATATTAGTGTGTTGTTTGGCACTAGTTAATGATATTCAAGTCAACAACAAAATATGGCTTAGGACTTGTAATAGATGTCCAAGTTGACATTATAATTTTGTGACTTGTTATGGGTGTCCCAGTCGACATTACTATATATAGCTTGATAATTGTTATGGATGTCTCAGTCAACAACTACATGTGTGTAGCTTGGGACTTGTTGTGGACCTTAGACACATGTGTGGCTTGGGGCTTGATGTGCATCTCATTCGACATCTACATGTATGTAGCTTGGGACTTGTTGTGGATCCTAGAAACATGTATGGCTTGAGGCTTGATTTGAATCTCAATCGACATTTACATGTATGTAGCTTGAGACTTGTTGTGGACCCTTGACACATGTATGGCTTGGGGCTTGATGTGCATCCCATTCGACATCTACATATATATAGCTTGGGACTTGTGGATCCTAGACACATGTATGTAGCTTGGGACTTGTTGTGGACCCTAGACACATGTGTGGCTTGGGACTTGATGTGCATCCCATTCGACATCTACATGTATATAGCTTGGGACTTATTGTGGATCCTAGACACATGTGGCTTGGGGCTTGATGTGCATCCCATTCGACATCTACATGTATATAGCTTGGGACTTGTTGTGGATCCTAGACACATGTGTGGCTTGGGGCTTGATGTGCATCCCATTCCACATCTACATGTGTGTAGCTCGGGGCTTAAAGAAAAACCCAGTTGACACAACACATCCTCGACTTGGGACTAATTAATAATGATCTTGTTAACATCTCAATGTATAGCTTGGGGCGTAACATAGATCCCAGTCGACACTACACGCATGTACCTGACCTTCATCTGGTTCAGTCGATTGGGAACATTCTCTTATGGCTCATGTACAGTCAAGTTGAAGACGTTGCCTTCATCTGGTCCAAACTACATTAAAAACTCCCCGGGTTTTTTGACACATAGTATGGTGATAATCCCGACCTTCATCTGGTTCAGTCGACTAAGAACATTCCCATATGGCTCATGTAGAGTCAAGTTGAAGGAGTGGCCTTCATTAAAAACTCCCCAAGTCTTTTGAACCATAGTATGGGGATAATCCCGACCTTCATCTGGTTTAGTCGACTGGGAACATTCCTCTATGTCTCATGTAGAGTCAAGTTGAAGACGTGGCCTTCATCTGGTCCAAACGACATTAAAAAATCCCCAGGTTTTTTTACCCATAGTATGGGGATAATCCTGACCTTCATCTGGTTCAGTCGACTGGGAATATTCCCATATGGCTCATGTAGAGTCAAGTCGAAGACGTGGTCTCCATCTGGTCCAAACGACATTAAAAACTCCTCGGGTCTTTTTACCCACAATATGAGGATAATCCTGCCCTTCATCTGGTTCAATCGACTGGGAACATTCCCATATGGCTCATGTAGAGTCAAGTTGAAGACGTGGCCTTCATCTGGTCCAAACGACATTGAAGACTCCCCTGATCCTTTGACCCATTGCATGGGGATTATCCGCATCTTCATCTGGTTCAATCGACTCGGAATATTCCCCGTGGTTTTTGTGGAATTAGGTTGAAGTCCTAGCCTTCAATTACTCCAAAAGACATTGAAGATGTCAAAATCAGATCCCAGACAATACACTCGACAAAATACTCTCCAAGTCAAAGTCTATTTGACTTAGAGAGTAGGGAACAAACTATATAGGCCAAATTTGGCCCCAATGGTAAAATCGTCTTTTTGCTTCGAACCCAACAATAAATAAAGCCCAAGAGTGGTAACCCAGCCCAGAGAATTTAACATTATTGAGTCACAATTAAGCCAGCAGCTTAAAGACAACCCTTCCTTATTAAATACCAACTACTCCCCATCATTTTCCTAACAGAAGGCATATTTTCACATGCTCAGCCTATTTTCATCAAATACATGCACATTGTGGGACTTATGCCAACTAATGAAGTCACATTTCTCTACCTATAAAATAGTAACACAAATCAAAACAGAGACATTCAAGTCTTAGCTCCCATACTTTAGCTCTCTAAGCTTCTAAATCCCTAAACACTAGCCACCGCCCTCACGACAGTCAACAGAAGTCAAGGTAACTTCCGACCTTGTTCTTCCATTATATACAGCTCATTATCATACTGACTTGAGCATCGGAGTACCCACGGCACCCACCACACCGGTGGGTAATACTCTCCGCTCACTTTACCTTTATTTTACAGGATCGCTAGTGCCCCCAACCTACAAATTCTCGATTGTAAACCTCGGGCGAAATCCAGCATCCACAGACGTTAGCCACAAAATCCGTAGAGCACCGAGACGGGACTAATAAGTTCTTAAGGACAGAGACAACTCGACTTGGACAACAACTTTCCATAAGTTTTCTTCATTTTCCAGGTTTTTATTTATTTTCCAAGTTTTAGGGTTTATGTATAATATTGGCATATTTGTGTTGTGGTTTTATTGATTGTTGATGCATGTTTGATTTCGTTTAACAACATAATTTCCCCAACAATCTTAAGAACTTATTAATTTTAATGTTGTTAGATGAGAATTTGTAAGTGTTAAAAGACATTTTTCTGGAAAAATATAGTATGTGCATGAAAAATACGCAAGGGCGTTCGAACGCCCAACGAACGCGTAGGGAAAATTTTGAATTTTCGTAAGAACGTTCAAACGCGTATTCAAACGCAACTCAAACGCAAGTCTTCTGCCTTAGAACGTTCGAACGCGTCTTCAAACACAACACGAATGTAAACCATCTGGAACATTTCATTCGAACGCATTTTCGGACGCTACACGAACGTAAACTCTCTGGAACATTCCGTTCGAATGCGTTCTCGAACGCTATACGAATGTGAACTCTCTGGAACACTTCGTTCGAACGCGTTTACAAACGCGACATGAACGTGAACTCACTGGTTAGTTTCGTTTGAACGAAGATACGAATGCGACACTAACGAATTGATCCTGGAATTGTTTCTAAATTGAAATAGACTTAGATTAACTTTATTTATCATAATATTAACTTAGCAAATCATATACTTTATTACAATAATCTTGGTAGTATAAATTTAAGTTAATATTAGGGTGTTCAATTATCACAAGCATACACATAGTGATAAAGTTGAAATTTAATTGTGTGTTGTATACTTGGTTGAGAATTAAAAGTGTAATCTTACATAAGTAATTACGTCCAAGCTTGATTAATTTATACACATATACACACACATATATATATATAATATATACATATTATATTATGAAATTGGAAGTGTAATACTAAGTTTGAAGTCCTAAGAGATTCTATTGAGGAAGTGTTTAAATGATATTTTGTCAAAAATGAGATAAGAGCCTAAGTGGTCAGGAGTTTAAGTGGTTACTCCGGACCCCTACGTCCTCTGGGAATATTCCTTTATTTACTTATCATAAGAAACCTTAGTCGTAAATTCAAGAACTTGTGTTTGTTGGTACTATTGTCCAATATAACAACGAGTGGATACTTGGTATATCACTTGAACAAGATCATTTGTTAATCGTTGTACAATTTGTCTTTTGTAGACTTATTGATCGCTGTTGATTTTTCCAGTTACATATGGCTAGCGGAAACATCTCAGTACCAGTCGCTCATGGAGAAAAATCGAAAAAGATTTTTGGAGTAAACCTTAAACAGTGGCAGAGCAAAATGTTGTTCTACTTGACAACTCTCCAATTGGCTAAGTACCTCAAATATCCTCTGGGTCCTGTGGAGGGAGAAACGGAAACAGCCAAGCAACTGCGAGAAGAGACATGGTAGTCTGGCGACTTCTTGTGCAAGAACTACCTTTTGGGAGGACTTGACAATACCATGTACAATGTGTACCAAGACATGATTTCTACGAAGATTCTCTGGGAATCTCTCAAGAAGAAATACAAAACCGAGGATGTCGAGCAAAAGAAGTTTGTCGTGGGTAGGTTCCTGGACTATAAAATGGTAGATTCAAGAACGGTAATGTCTCAATTGGGTGAACTGCAATTGATCATTCATGAAATATTGGATGAATGGATGAAACTCTGTGAAACGTTTCAAGTTACCACCATCATTGAAAAGTTGCCTCCATTATGGAAGGACTTCAGGAGCTATCTAAAACACAAAGAGAAGCAGATGAGCCTTGAAGACCTTGGAGTTCGATTGAGGATCGAAGAGGACAACAAGAAGTCCCAGAAGGCCAGCTATAAGACTATGAAGTCTAAGGCCAACATCGTTGAGGGTGTAAAGGGTAGCAAAAAGAGAAAGAATAGTGGAGCTTATTCTTCCCAAGCTAACAAGAAGTTCAAGGGGAAGTGCTACAACTGTGGAAAAAACGGTCATATGGCAAATGACTGCAGAAATAAGAAGTCTCAGGACAATGGCAAGAGAAAGAAAAATGAGGCCCATGTCACTGAAGTTGAGCATTTGACTGATGATATCTCAGAGATGAACCTCTCAGCAGTGGTAACTGAAGCCAACTTGGTTGGGAATCCGAGAGAATGGTGGGTAGACATTGGGGCTACTCGTCATATCTGTGCAAATAGCAAGATGTTTTCCTCATATCAGAAGGTCGATGGTGGCGATCATCTGACAATATAAAACTCATCTACCTCTAGAGTGGTTGGACAAGACACAATGGTTCTGAAGATGACATCTGGAAAGGAACTTACATTGAAGAATGTTTTGCATGTTCCTAATATTTGGAAGAACTTGGTCTCAGGCTCTCTCCTTAGCAAGAATAGCTTTAAGTTTGTATTTGTTTCTGAAAAATTTGTATGGACCAAAAAATGATGTGTATGTAGGAAAATGATACCCCACTGAGGGCCTTTTCAAGTTCAATGTAATGACTGTCAATCGACACAGTGCTAATAATAAAGCACATCTTCTGCTTATATTATTGAGTCACAAAATATATGACATGGTAGGTTAGGACATGTTAATTATGATACGATGCGTAAATTAATTAACATGGACCTTATACCTAAATTTGCAATTGATAACCAACATAAATATGTGTCATGTGTTGAAGTAAAAATACATAGAACATCATTTCATTCCATAGAACGAAGTTATGTACCCTTGGAACTTGTACACACTGATGTGTGTGATATGAATATTGTGCAAACAAGAGGTGGTAAAAAATACTTTGTCACTTTTATCGATGATAGCACAAGATTCTGTTATGTGTATTTGATGAGGAGTAAAGATGAAGCTATTGAGAGCTTTATACACTATAAGAACGAAGTTGAAAATCAATTTGGCAAGAAAATCAAAAGAATCAAGAGTGATTGACCGGCGTAAACACACACGTATAACGCAAGCGCACGTATCGTTCAAGTAGTATAAAAATATCGATCCCACGAGGACTTAATTCCTACTATTGTTATTAATTGTTGATACTATTTATTTACAGATATCTAATTATAGGGAGAAGTGAATTGATTGCTTGAAATGATTTGCTTTGAAGATTTGCTAAATAAATAAAAAAACAAAAGAAAATACTAAGGAAAATAAAAAGACTCAAAGATCTAGGGTTGCGAATCTTTCTAATATCTTTTAAAAGATGAAGTGATTATATCATAGTTAGGTAAAATATTGAATTATTAATCTGGAACACTACATTATGTAAAAGCCTCTTCCGATGGTCATTTACAAATACCTAGAATAATCAAATTGAACCATATGTCTATGTCAATTAAATTACCTAGATTCATTAAGATTGAATTCCAATTATGACTACCCCCGCCCGACAGGTATATGTCTATCCTGTAAGGAAATCTATTAAAGGGTTATCTATCCTTAAAGAAGATCGTGGGTTGTTGAGTATAAGGTCTTTAAACTTAAAATCCATATGTCTAGTTCATTTTAAGTTTTATCTAATCAATTTTATTAGTGATCAGTTAATAAAAAGACATTAAGGTTATGACTCAACAAATAATTCTTTAATTACCCAAACTATAATCTAACCCTTTTTAAATCCGGTGATATTAGATTTTATCACAACCCTAGATATTTAACTTAGTTACAACACATAACTAAAGCTGATATAAACTTAAAAGACAGAAAATGAAATTGCTAAAAAGTAATAAAAAGAAATGCTAAGGTAAAAGGAATTAACTTCTACTATTCACTATTTAGATATCTACATAAAATAATAATATATATAATCTTGTGATATTTTAAACCAACCGTCCAGAATGGCGGTATCCTGATTAAGTCAAATTCAAATATACCAGCCATAAGGCGGAACAGAAATATAAACTTAAACCAACCGACCTAGAATGGTGGTATCTTTTATTAATTCAGATTTTAAATAGTTTATATATTATATTTTAAGGGAGATTAATCTAAATAGTAAAAGTAAAAGTATTACCTTATTACCTCAGCATGGTGAGGTTACTCCTTCATGGAAGAATAGAATTACTACTACAAAGCGTAAATAAAACTGAATAAAAAGAAGAAAATATGAAGAACTCTCAATTTATTTATAAGGATTTCAGAGGAAGAGGTACATTTGAAACTAAAAATTCGAAATCTATTTATAGGCAAAAAAATCTAATTATTTATTATTATTTTTCTGATTTTTATTTTTTAATTATTTTATTATTTTATTATTTTTTTTTGGATCGCTGAATTTTCGACACGTGGCATGGTGTGCTAAAAAAGACGGCTCGTTGAATTTCTGACATGTGGCATGGTGGTGCAATTACCAAAATACCCTCGGTGTTGAGACGCCCAAAATTACCAAAATACCATTTTCGTCAAATTTCACAGTTTTGCTCCAAATCACCTCCAGAATATCTTGAAATTTTATTTTGGTGTCGGAATGCACAAAATTACCAAAATACCCTTTGTGTCGGGACGTCCAAAATTACCAAAATACCATTTTTGCCAAATTTCACCAATTTCACAGTTTTGCTTCAAATCACCTCTAGAATGTCCTGAAACTTTATTTATCTACAAAATAACACAAAACACATCAAAATATTCACAAAACTCAAGAAACTATACAAAATATTAAGTTAAATGAGTGGGAAATAGTGATACATTTATCACTCATCACACCCCCAAACCTAACATTTTGCTAGTCCTCGAGCAAAATAAAATAACATAATAAAATTTTAACTAAGCCACTTTCGTAGGGATCACGATTGCATTTAGCATATGCAACAAGCCTTTTTTAAACCCCTAGGTGTCCCTAGTGGACGAGTTGTAGTCTCGTGAAGGTTTACAGCAATGATACCCACAAACATTTTATAAAAGTAAAAAGGTAGTGAAACTAATGCACACAAAAGCAAAAAAAGACAAGAGAAAAGAGAATAAAGAAGTTAGTGACTAATTAGATGAAACTTCTACTCCAAGTTTACTAGTTGTTTTATTTCATTCTAAATTACTGAATAAGTAAATTCTCCGATTATTTATCATTCTTCATATACACAGCCAACATAATATTAAACAACTCATTTCGCCATAACAGTCATAAGTGCAGTTGATAAGAGAGTAATATTTTTGTCCTAAAGTTTTATCAGATTTCACACCTTTTATAGTAATGGAATAATTTTTTTGATTTTTCTGATTTTTTTCTTTGATTTTTTTCATTTCTCTATTTTTTATTTATATACAATATCTTCCATCTATGTAGCGAGCTTTAGGTCGGTGACTCCCAAACCAGTTGGCTTTAGGGTATCAGGTGTTAAGACACCCCTAAGGACTTAATTACTCAGACTTCAGATATATATATTATTTTCTATCATCTTTTTGATCCATGTAGCGAGCTTTGGGCCAGTGACTCCCAAACCAGTTGGTTTTAGGGCACTAGGTGTTAAAACACCCTTACATACTTAATAACTCGAATCTCTGATGTTTTTTTTTTGTTTTTTTTTTATTCCATCACTTCTACTCCAAGTTTACTAGTTGTTTTATTTCATTCTAAATTACTGAATAAGTAAATTCTCCGATTATATTTATCATTCTTCATATACACAGCCAACATAATATTAAACAACTCATTTCGCCCATAACAGTCATAAGTGCAGTTGATAAGAGAGTAATATTTTTGTCCTAAAGTTTTATCAGATTTCACACCTTTTATAGTAATGGAATAAATTTTTTGATTTTTCTGATTTTTTTCTTTGATTTTTTTCATTCTCTATTTTTTATTTATATACAATATCTTCCATCTATGTAGCGAGCTTTAGGTCGGTGACTCCAAACCAGTTGGCTTTAGGGCATCAGGTGTTAAGACACCCCTAAGGACTTAATTACTCAGACTTCAGATATATATATTTATTTTCTATCATCTTTTTGATCCATGTAGCGAGCTTTGGGCCAGTGACTCCCAAACCAGTTGGTTTTAGGGCACTAGGTGTTAAAACACCCTTACATACTTAATAACTCGAATCTCTGATGTTTTTTTTTTTGTTTTTTTTTTATTCCATCACTTTTTTGAGATGCTTCTCCAATTAAACTATAGCACTGAATATTACAATCTTTTCAATTTATCCTATGTCCGTATGTTACCATGTATGTTGATAATATCTGCCAACTAAGTATATGAAGATCCATTTCTAGTCAGTTTTATGGAGAATTTACAGATTAAATAATTCAAAAGTGAATAAACAAAAATTAACTTGTTTTGAATTAGGTTTGAAATATGTCTCAGGAGTGGAAATTCCTTATACAACTATTTCTTACCAATTTCATCTTTTTAGTCAACATAACAACTAAACATTTCTACTGGTCATATAACTATAATTTACATGTATGCGTTTTTTTTTTTTTTTTTTTTCAAAGGCTCTTGTTGACGAAGGATTGTTCACAACTAGGACTCCCCACTCAAGGGTTCAAGTGACCAAGTGAACGCACTTTTTTATACCTTATGGTACGTGCCAACGAATTAGTTGTGTGTGACTGTCGAATGGACTTCCCGTTGTAGATTCCCCAGAGGAAGGTGGAGCGAGACTCACTTAAGTACCCTAGCCCCTTAGGCTCTTATCGCTTGTTGTCAGGAATAAACAACGAGTCCTCCAAACTAGTCTGTCACAACACGCTACAAGTGAATGATTATCTAGGTGCCTTCACAGCTTTTCCTCATAAAAAGGTAGTGAGTGAAGGAAGACACCCGACCATCACCTAGCTATAAATATGCCCTTTGTTTTTATTAATTTTTTTATTTTTTTTTTGTTTAAACAGTTAAAGAGTTTAGAAGAGTCATACCTGATTAGCTGAATTACAGGAAAAATTAAGAATTAAAGGTTAATAATAAATTGCATGGTTGCCTCACTGCTAGCGCTAAATTTTTCATCTTCAGCAGACGTGACTGAAATCTATTTGTCAAGGCGGTTTCAGCGTCGTTTTGGATGTCCTATTAAAGACATTCCCATGTGCGTTGCTTTTGAAGGGTCTCTTCCAACGGTAAGGTGGTAAAAAGAATTTTGTCTCATTCAGTGCTTGTGCCACCTTTTTAACTTTTGTTGCTCCAATGATTCCTGAAAAGAAAGAAAAAAATTTAGGAGGTCTTGTATGATGCTTGACTTGGAATGGAATTCCATTCTGTCAAGTTTCTGAGTAATATCTCTAAATTGTACTCCCCAAAATAGTGATGTTTCGCCTGAATTCACTGTATCTTTAATTTTGTCTGACAATTGCTCCTCTATTTGCTCGGCTTCTTGCTCCACCTTTTCTTCACAGATGAATTTTAGGATCTCAGCATTCAGTGCTTCATCTGTCATCTGTGAGATACATGCTCCTGAAATATCAATGTGAGAATGTAAAGAAATGTCAGATTTTAGGTCTTCATCCTCTGATCTGAGTGAACTGATTGGCTTAGGTAGATCGTCTTCAAACATTAGTGCAAAGCATTCTCCAAGATCTGCATTCTGAGGATGGAAGTTTCATCATTCCTTGTTGGTGCAGTTAGTACAAGAAACTCAACTTCTTCATCCTCGTCAGAGTCAGAATAATAAAAATCAAATTGAGACTTTGTTGGTGCAGGCTCCTGAACTGATACCTCTGATTCTTGATACTGTTCAGCCTCATCCTCTGTTATGATGTCATGATGAATCTCAGGATATTCGAAGGCTTCTTCAGTATTATTTGAATTTGCTCCGTGAGATATGTGATTCAGGTTTCTGTTAATTGTCTAACTTGATCTGTCATCCTTTGTATAGACGCTGCTTGACTCTGAATTTGTACATCAAATTGAGCTTCCCGTTCCTCGAACAAATTTTGAGCATGTGAATCAACTGATCTTCCTCTGATGGATCTGGTTCTTGATGAAGATCGTAGATAGATGATGTGGATAAGATGGAAAATGTGATGATTCTACATACCTTGAATGATTCCAATAATTCTGCCACTCCGAAAGGTATATACATTGATCGCTCGGGTGGTTACCATCACATATTACACATCTCCCCATTTCATTCTGATGAGCAAATGTAGTGTTGCTTGGTTCTGGCTTCCAGTGATAGTTGTTGGGCTGGACAACAGGCCTCAGAAAACTAGACTGTTGCTCCTGGATTTGGGGTGTATCTTCTAGTAAAGCTCGTAATGTTTCAAAATGTTCCATTTTTTTTAATCACCTGAAAACAAAAGAGAGAAATAAAAAGTACAGATAATAATAAAGAAAATTAGATACAAGTAAATTAGATAGCTTCAAAATTAATAACTCAAGAAATATAAGTCCCTGGCAACAGCGCCAAAAACTTGACCGGCGCGTAAACACACACGTATAACGCAAGCGCACGTATCGTTCAAGTAGTATAAAAATATCGATCCCACGAGGACTTAATTCCTACTGTTGTTATTAATTGTTGATACTATTTATTTACAGATATCTAATTATAGGGAGAAGGGAATTGATTGCTTGAAATGATTTGCTTTGAAGATTTGCTAATAAATAAAAAAAGAAAAGAAAATACTAAGGAAAATAAAAAGACTCAAAGATCTAGGGTTGCGAATCTTTCTAATATCTTTTAAAAGATGAAGTGATTATATCATAGTTAGGTAAAATATTGAATTATTAATCTGGAACACTACATTATGTAAAAGCCTCTTCCGATGGTCATTTACAAATACCTAGAATAATCAAATTGAATCATATGTCTATGTCAATTAAATTACCTAGATTCATTAAGATTGAATTCCAATTATGACTACCCCCGCCCGACAGGTATATGTCTATCCTGTAAGGAAATCTATTAAAGGTTATCTATCCTTAAAGAAGATCGTGGGTTGTTGAGTATAAGGTCTTTAAACTTAAAATCCCATGTCTAGTTCATTTTAAGTTTTATCTAATCAATTTTATTAGTGATCAGTTAATAAAAAGACATTAAGGTTATGACTCAACAAATAATTCTTTAATTACCCAAACTATAATCTAACCCTTTTTAAATCCGGTGATATTAGATTTTATCACAACCCTAGATATTTAACTTAGTTACAACACATAACTAAAGCTGATATAAACTTAAAAGACAGAAAATGAAATTGCTGAAAAGTAATAAAAAGAAATGCTAAGGTAAAAGGAATTAACTTCTACTATTCACTATTTAGATATCTCCCATAAAATAATAATATATATAATCTTGTGATATTTTAAACCAACCGTCCAGAATGGCGGTATCCTGATTAAGTCAAATTCAAATATACCAGCCATAAGGCGGAACAGAAATATAAACTTAAACCAACCGACCTAGAATGGTGGTATCTTTTATTAATTCAGATTTTAAATAGTTTATATATTATATTTTAAGGGAGATTATCTAAATAGTAAAAGTAAAAGTATTACCTTATTACCTCAGCATGGTGAGGTTACTCCCTCATGGAAGAATAGAATTACTACTACAAAGCGTAAATATAAACTGAATAAAAGAAAAAAATATGAAGAACTCTCAATTTATTTATAAGGATTTCAGAGGAAGAGGTACATTTGAAACTAAAAATTCGAAATCTATTTATAGGCAAAAAAATCTAATTTTTTATTATATTTTCTGATTTTTATTTTTTAATTATTTTATTTTTTTTTTTTGGATCGCTGAATTTTCGACACGTGGCATGGTGTGCTAAAAAAGACGGCTCGTTGAATTTCTGACATGTGACATGGTGGTGCAATTACCAAAATACCCTCGGTGTTGAGACGCCTAAAATTACCAAAATACCATTTTCGTCAAACTTCACAGTTTTGCTCCAAATCACCTCCAAAATATCTTGAAATTTTATTTTGGTGTCGGAATGCCCAAAATTACCAAAATACCCTTTGTGTCGGGACGTCCAAAATTACCAAAATACCATTTTTGCCAAATTTCACCAAATTTCACAGTTTTGCTTCAAATCACCTCTAGAATGTCCTGAAACTTTATTTATCTACAAAATAACACAAAACACATCAAAATATTCACAAAACTCAAGAAACTATACAAAATATTAAGTTAAATGAGTGGGAAATAGTGATACATTTATCACTCATCAGTGATAGAGGTGGTGAATATGTGTCACCATTTGGTGAATATTGTTCCAATCATGGAATTATTCACGAGACCACTGCTCCTTATTCGCCTCAACAAAATGGGATTGATGAGCGTAAAAACCGAACGTTGAAGGAAATGGTGAATTCCATGTTGACAAGTTCCGGTTTACCCCAGAACTTGTGGGGGAAGCCTTGCTTTCTGCAAACTACGTTCGGAATAAGCTACCTCACAGAAGATTGGACAATACACCGTTTGAGTTGTGGAAATATCACGTACCTTCCTACAAATATATGAAAGTGTGGGGGTATCTTGCCAAAGTAATGGTTCCTAAACCTAAGAAGGTTAGAATATGACCCAAAACTGTTGATTGTATATTCATTGGATATGCTCACAACAGTAGTGTGTATCGATTCTTGGTACATAAGTATGAGATTTCTGACATCAATCCGAATATAATAATTGAGTCAATGAATGTGACATTTTTTGAAGAGACATTTCCTTGTAAGGAAAGACAAAAAACAAAGTCTCTCAAAAGAACTATTGATATTGTCAAGGACAGTGATTAGGTTTACTAAGAGTCAGATCAACGTGGAAATGTTGAGACAATCGAACCTAGACATAGCAAAAGATCTAGAACGTATAAGTCGTTTGGTCCCGATTTTCTGACATACTTGTTAGAAAATGAGCCTCAAAGCTATAAAGAAGCAATATCTTCGTCGGAGGTACCTTTGTGGAAAGAGGCTATCAACAGTGAGATTGATTCCATCCTACAGAACCATACTTGAGAGTTGGTTGATCTTCCTCCAGGTTGTAAGCCATTGGGCTACAAATGGATATTCAAACGAAAGATGAAACCGGATGGATCAATAAATAAGTACAAGGCAATGCTTGTCATAAAAAGGTTATAGATAAAAAAAAGCCTTGATTACTTTGACACCTATTCACAAGTGACTCGTATCACGTCAATAAGAATACTCATAGCCATAACAGCTATATTTGGTCTTGAAATACATCAAATGGATGTAAAGATGGCATTCTTGAATGGTGAACTAGATGAAGAGATATACATGGAACAACCAGAATGGTTCAATGTTCTTGGATAAGAATGTAAAGTGTGCTAACTTGTAAAATCCTTATACGGATTAAAACAAGCACCTAAACAATGGCATGAGAAATTTGACAAAGAGATGTTGTCAGGTGGGTTCAAAACCAACGACTGTGATAAGTGTGTGTACACCAAATCAACTAAAAACGGATATGTCATTGTGTGTCTCTATGTAGATGATATGCTGATAATTGGTAGTAATCATGAAATGATTCAGCCTACCAATAAAGTGTTATCCAGCAGATTTGATATGAAATATTTAGGAGTAGCTGATGTGATCTTGGGAATTAAGATTTCTAGGACATCAGAATGATATATATTATCTCAGACTCATTATATTGAGAATATACTTGAGAAATATAACAAAATGGATCTAAATGTGGCTAGAACTCCTGTAGACCTAACTCTTCATCCATCAAAGAATACTGGCTCAAGTGTATCGCAATTAGAGTATTCGAGAATCATCGGAAGTCTGATGTATCTCACGAATTGCACACGACCTGATATCGCTCAAGATGTGAACATGTTTATTAGATATACGAGCAATCTAGGACATAACCACTGGAAAACCATAGTAAGAGTTTTGAGGTATCTGAGAGAAACTTCAAAATATGGGCTGCATTATTCGAGATATCCTGTTGTTCTAGAGGGATACAGCGATGCTAACTGGATATCTGATACAGTGGATTCCAAATTTTTGAGTGGATTTGTTTGCACACTTGGTAGTGCAGTCGTGTCATGTAAATCCTCGAGGCAAACATGTATTGCCATGTCTACTATGGAATCAGAGTTCATAGCATTAGACAAAACATCGAAAGAAACAGAATGGCTTCTAAATTTCCTAGAGGATATTCCAAGTTGGCCCAAACCGGTGCCAGCGATAAGCATACATTGTGATAGTCAATCGGCTATTGGGAGAGCCCAAAATACAATGTATAATGGTAAGTCTCGACATATACGTCGGAGATATAATACCATACGTCAACTGCTCTCAAGTGGCATACTATCGATCGATTATGTCAAATCGAAGGAAAACCTAGCAGATCCACTTACTTAAGGTTTACCTAGAGAGCAAGTTGAGAAGTCATCGAGGGGAATGTGCTTGAAGCCTATAAATTAAGAATTGTCACTGTGAAAACCCAACCTAGCTGACTGGAGATCCCAAGATCTAGGTTCAAAAGAGACAACTGAAACTTTGTGCAATTCAAACAAGCACTGTAGAGTTTTGTATTCTTTCTCATTCCGATAATGACGCAGAGTGCTGTCTGTCAAAGTTAGGATAAGCTAAGGCTTTTAATGATCACTATATTAGGAGATGAGTCCTAATGGGGGTAAAGGCATATTACATCTTCATAGTAGATCACCTATTTCAAGTAAGAAGTGAGACCGCTTCCATGGGATTTTATAGGCTGACTTCCCTAAAGTACTTGATGAATCCAAGACCGATGTTCATGGACGAAATGAACACAACCGTAGAACGGGAAATGGTCGAAGTAAAGTTGTGTGTTGGCAATTGTCTTGGCTTACACCAACAGCGGAACAGTTCAACACTATGGGTCACCAGCTCGCCAAGTAAATCTGATTGTCATTCACTAGGAAAAGTTCAAGGCGAAAGCTACCTATTTCGATTCAGTTTTATGTCACGGGAACTCTCTTAGTGTCTGCATGAATATTTAGAAAATTGTGGGGGATTGTAAGAAATTTTCTAAATATAGTAGTAGAGGTTATATATAGAAATTGAAAGGATGTAATCCTTAAGTGAATAGTTTAAACACTTGGGTTTAAAGGGAATGGTATGTCATTTGAATGTAAAGGACATAACCCTTTGGAATTGTCTTAATAAACATAAGTGTATCTTTTCAATGGTAACCCTCAATATCTATAAATAAGACATTCATTCTAATTTCAATTCACTGAATTATTCTATATAAATTCTCCAAGAGTCTTGCATACTAGTGTGTCTTTTGAGTAAAGAGAGAGTTTCCCATCATTTTCTCAGTTCAAGATCTTGTTAAGGAGTGCCCCTTAAACAAGAGGAATCCAAGTTATCCTGGGAGGATGTTACCCACAAAATCCGTAGAGCACCAAGACGGGGCTAATAAATTCTTAAGGATAGAGGCAACTCGGCTTGGACTACAACTTTCCATAATTTTTCTTCATTTTCCAGGTTTTCATTTATTTTCTAAGTTTTAGGGTTTATGTATAATATTGACATGTTTGTGTTATGGTTTTATTGATTGTTGATGCATGTTTGATTTCATTTAACAACATCATTTCCCTAACAGTAATATTTTACTGTCAAAGCTGCGTTGGTTGAATATCTACACTCAACAGGTTAGGGGTGAATAAATCACAAGTCATGCCAAATCTTTTTTTGTTATCGAATAGATCAGATTGGGTAAAAGAAAAAAAAAAGTGAATTTAAATACTCAAATTAAATAGGGGACTTGAGACAGATTGAGTTGTATTGGTCAATCGATCAGATCAAAATTTAAAATTAAAACAAAACACATACCCAAGACTGATCGGGTTGGACATAGCAAATTATAAAATTAAAACAAAACGTGTGTGTTTTTAGGATTAAGTTGGTTCAAACCCGATATTTTTTTAGCAAACCCAAGATCCGATTCGCACTTATCTAGTTATATTGAAAACCTCAATCAAATAAAATTAATATCAAACCTGACCAAAATCAAATTGAGTCAGATCGAACCTATTTTTAAACACTCTACTATTGACAAAACTTCTTCTTTTTTGGTCAATTATCTCATTTTATGCCCAAAAGTCGTTCCAAAACACCAAATCAATCATATAAAACCCTAACTTAAAAAAGCATCATATTTACGAAAATTAATTTGGACCATTACCTTTTGTTAACAGATGAGGAAGTTAGAGAATCCCTTTCACAGATGTGTCCTACGAAGGCCCCTGGGCCAGATGGGTTGCAAGCCGGTTTTTTTTTCTGAGACATTGGGAGGTGGTGGGACCTCAAATCACAGAGACATGCCTACATGTGCTGAATAAGGGAGGTAATATTGGCCCTCTCAACCATACTTTTATTGCCTTGATACCTAAGATTACAAAGCCATAAAGAGTATCCGATTTTAGGCCTATCAGCTTATGTAATGTCATTTACCGTCTGATTACAAAAACTATTGCCAACAGACTAAAAGTCTTTCTTCACCAAATCATCTCTCCCACGCAAAGTGCTTTTACAGACAATATCATCATAGGCTATGAATGTTTGCATAAGATTCGGAAAGCCAAAGGGAAAAATAGGCTGGTTGCGCTCAAGTTAGACGTGAGCAAGGCTTATGATAGAATTGAGTGGTGTTTTCTGGAAGCGGCTATGTTAAAACTGGGGTTCAACAGAGATTGGGTGAAGTTGATATTGTGATGTATTTCAACCGCTTCCTTCTCAATTTTGATTAATGGGACAGCTAGGGGGTCGATAATTCCGCAAAGGGGGCTTAGACAATGATGCCCTTTATCACCATACCTCTTTATCTTATGTGCCGAGGTTTTCTCACAGACCATTTTAAGAGCCGAGGATCAAGGATTATTTCGAGGGCTGAGATTCAACATGGAGCTTTCTATTTCCCATTTACTATTTGTAGATGATAGCCTAATCTTTTCCAGCGCTAAGGTCTCCGATTGCCAAACTTTGAAAACCATCTTTGACAGATACTCTGCAGCTTCTGGGAAGATTTTTAATTTTGATAAGAGCTCAATGTTCTTCAATGATAAGACTAGGCCAGAACAACGAGAGGCTATTAAAGGAATTTTTGGATTAAGAGTGGTGTCTATATATGAGAATTATCTGGGACCGCCTGCGATGATTGGTAGAAAGAAGTCGAGCTTCTTTAATGAGATAAGACTCAAAGTCATAGACAGGATCACTAGTTGGCAATCCAATTTTTTTTTCGAGTGGGGGTAAGGAAGTTCTCATTAAAGCAATGGCCCAAGCAATACCAGTGTATGCTATGAGTGTTTTCAAGTTACCTCAATGTGTTTGTGATGATATTCAGAGGGAGATTGCGAGGTTTTGGTGGGGGTCGAATAAACACAAGAAGAAAATACATTGGGTCAAATAGGAAAAATTGTGTTTTGCGAAAGTCTGAGGAGGGTTGGGGTTCAAGGATCTTTCATCTTTTAATCAAGCTTTGGTGGCTAAATAAGGTTGGAGAGTGATTCAGGAGCCAAATTCCTTGATGGCCCGAGTTCTAAAGGCAAGGTATTTTCCAAAATCAGATTTCCAGAGAGCAAGTTTGGGCTCTAATCCATCCTTTGTTTGACGGAGTTTGTTGTGGGGAAAAAAACTTCTTGAGAAAGGGTTACGATAAAGAATAGGAAATGGAAAGAAGGTGAAGATTTTTGAAGACAAATGGATTCCTAGGCCAAGCCTATTCAAACCAATTTTGCCCTCCAATCGGAGGTGAGGCCACTGTGGCCGAGCTGCTGACTGAACAACACTGGAATGGAGATGTTATTTGAGGGAATTTTCACCGAATATATGCTGAGGAGATTTTGAGGATTCCGTTGCCTAGTGAACCAAGAGAAGACCACAAGCTTTGGTATTTTGATAAAAAAAAATGCCAGTATTCGTTAAGAGTGGGTATCAGTTGGCATGGAATGACAGGTTTGCCTTGGAACCAGGCAGCTCGGAGAGTAGGGGTAGCATTTGAAGCTTATTTGGGCCAGTACGCTTCCTGCAAATGTGAAGATTTTTATCTGAAAAGCTGTGGTTAATATACTTCCCACGGCAGAAAACCTTTGGAAGAAAAGAATTTCAGAAGACCCTCATTGTTCTCGGTGTGGTACTTATTGTGAATCATGTTTTCATGCTATGTTTGGGTGTAAGGAAGCTAGAAAAGTTTTGAGGTTAGTTCATGCTTTTTCGGCGATCAATATTGATAGCACAACAAGCTTGCTGGACGTGATGACAGAGTTGGTACGATCAGGAGATGAGGCAAGATTAGAATTGTTTAAAGCTATTTGTTGGGCGATTTGGCAGGTTCGAAATCAGAATATTTTTGAAGGTATTAGTGAAGACCCCATTAGATCTCTTGCAAAAGCTGAAGCAATGGTGGAATCGTGTAAGATTTTGTCGTTTTCAGAGTTGAAGTTGCCAATTAAGAGGCTTTTGCCTGAAGACCGAATATGGAAGCCTCCTCCGGAGTGATGGATCAAAATGAATATTGATGCAACAATAGATTTTTGTACTTGCAAGGCTGGTCTGAAGGTGGTGTTTAGAGATTTTAAGGGAGATGTGATGGGGGCTGCTGTTAAAAATATTACTTTCAACAGGGACGTACAAGCTGTGAGCTGAAGCTGTCAGGTTTGGCCTCCAAGCTGCAGAAGATCTGAGGCTGCGTCATTTGGTGGTGGAAACTGATTGTAGTCAGGTTGTGGATTTGATCTATAACAGGAGGGCAATTTGACAGAAACGTGATGGATTATTGAAGATATTTTAGGAAAGCTAGATAATTTAGATAGACATTTTGTTTGATATGCTTCTCGTTTTTGCAATGTTATTGCTCACGCTCTTGCGAAATTGGCAACTAGCGTTTATTACCCTGTTATTTGGAAAGACAACTTTCCTTCAAACATTAAGTGTATTTTCACTTCGTTTAAGTAATGATATTTCTCTTTATTTAAAAAAAAACATCCGTTTTCTTTATTTGTTACTTTGTATTATTAATTACATTTAGACAAGTGCACCTTTTCTGTATTTAGCCTCAACAAAATTAGGGGTGGCAAAACGAATCAACAATCGAATTTGTATCGAATCCTAAACAAATCGAATCAAAATATGATGAATTCGTATTTGATTCGTTTACTAAACGAATCCTGATTCATAATTGATTTGTTTATTAAACGAATCGAATACGAATATTCGTTTAGTCATGATATTATTCAATAACATAATTTACCATAATCTATTTACATTAATTCTTCATAAATATATACATATGAAAATGTAATTAATATATTTACTAAAAATATCTCACCAAATATCGACAATATTATTTTTTTCTATGGTAATTAGCCATAATTTTTTCGAATCTTTGAAAAATAACAATAACTAGTAAATGAAAATAATAAAACGAATAAATGAATCGATGAGCTTAAGTTCGTATTTGATTTGTTTAATAAGCGAATCGATCGAATTAACACATTTATAAACGAATTCAATTTTTTAAACTCGTATTCGCTTTAAAACGAATCGAATCGAACGAATAAACGAATCCTAACCCAATTGACACCCCTAAATAAAACTTCAGATCCACTCAATTATTATTATTATTATTATTTTTTTTTTTATTATTTTTTTAAAAGTGCTAAGTACAAAGGAGTTGTGTTTGTGAATATAATTATTGTTGACACTATCTTATGGGTATGTGTTTATTGATTTAGCAAAGAAAAATTGTATGATGGGCAATTGTGGGTATTTGATTGGAGGCTTAAAAATAAATATAAGCCTCAAGAAATTTCAATTTCGTGCATCAATGTATATTATTTTATCAAATTTTAATCATGGAAGTTGATTGATGACAAACTTTTAGTAATAATTTTGATTAAAAGGATACCAATTGAGTATTTGTAATGATTAACATATTACATTATCCAATTCAACCGTTGCACGTTGTATACAAACACTTTGAGTTCAAATTTTGGTCTCATTGGTTAGTTTTATTTGAAAAGTTGGGGATGTGAATCATTTTTTGTTTTCAAAATGCAAAATCAAAATCAAAATTTGGATGTAGGACCTAATATGATTAAGGAGGCTTTAAGTCATGAATAAAGAACCCATATTTGAATTAACTTGGGCATCATTCAACTTTCAAACCTTAATAAATTTTCATCCATTTTAGTAACTTTTTCCTTTATATGAATTAAGGTTATGAATAAGTTTTTAATAATATATTATTTGTTAATTTATGAAATAGGTTATAAATAAGTTCTTAATAATATATTATTTGAAATCTAGTGTTCTTAGACGCAAATTTTATTCACAGCAAGCATTTACCTCCAATATTCCCATCGAATTCATGAAAAGTTGGGCTCAGGATGGGGGCGTTCCAGTATTGTACGCCTTCTAATTATCCAATGGCTCGCGTGCTAAATGATTAAAAAATTGGAATGTTAACAAGTTCCTTAAAAACACTCATTAAAGATCCATTTTAGAAAAACTTTCAAAAGAATTTTTTTCCTAAAATGGGAGTGTCCTTGGGATACTCTTTAGTATAACCTTTAGGAAAAACCCACCTTGAGACCCATGTACTCTCAATGTTTTTTACATTGCATCCCTGTACTAAATTTTCTACACATTGCACCCATGTACTCTCAATATTTTTTACATTGCACCCCTGTACTAAATTTTCTACACATTGCACCCCTGCACCCTCAAAAAATTGGCATTCCACCCTTATTTCATAGAATCCGTTAGCGTGTAATACACGCTCTGTTAATTGAGAATAATCATGAATCAAAAAAATGACATTCCACCATTTTCCCAGTATCTTTATTGCCAGCTCGTCTATTTTTTTGTTGTTTGTTTTTGTTTGTTTTTTGATGTTCATTAATAACACTTCAGGATCGTAGTTTTAATCTAATTTTTACAATAAATCAGTTGGATTTTTGAATGTATCAAAAGGGGCAGATTATTTATGCCTCATAGCATATAATTATGCACCATAGCATAACTTCAAAGTAAAAAAATTTGCTCGGTCCAATTTGAAATAAGGGTGATGTCAGAATATTTCTCAACTCTGTTAACTTGCCAATAAAATAAGGGTGGAATGTCAATTTTTTGAGAGTCCATGGGTGCAATGTGTAGAAAATTTAGTATAGAGGTGCAATGTAAAAAACATTGAGAGTACATGGGTGCAATGTGTAGAAAATTTAATACAGGGGTGTAATGTAAAAAACATTGAGAATACAGGGACCTCAAAATGGGTTTTTCCTAACCTTTAAAAAAAAATTGGAGAGCGTACAATTTTTCATCTATCTAACTTTGGACAGTTGGATCAAAATCCAATAATCCAAATGTATGTGTAGTGGAGGTGGCTCCAAAATATAAAATGTACTAGAACCATATCTTAAAATAATTAAAAAAAAATATTTTATCACAGGTTAAAACATTTAATAATCTAATATCAGAATTTATCTCTCTATTAATTAATTAATTAATTAAATAAATTTATAAGATACTCACAGTCCTTCCCTCCGTAATCCAAACATATGAACAAATCACAATTAATCAAACACATTCAAGTCCGCCGGTACAAGTGGAAAGCTCCTCAAAAGCAAACAAAACAAAACTCAGCTCTCTCTCTCCCCTCTGCCAATTTCTCTCTCCACTTTTCACGCGCGCACGCGCTCTTCATGGACAACCACTGATCTTCCCGCTGACGCCAGATTCCGGCGAATCTCCGGTCACATTCCACCGTAATGTCATTTGGCCACTCTTATTCTCACTAGTTCCGCATCCTCCTAAAATACGGTACCGTTTTTTGCAGTGTCTCAGTTTTAAACTGCAAATCGAATCTTTATATTTCCTTTTCTTCTTCTGTAATGCAGCTTTTTTTTTTTTTAATTAAAAATTATTCTTTTTGCTCGATTTTTTGACTGTTAATTCGCATTTTCCAATAAATTTTAGCTTTTTGTACCAATTATAGCTTTTTATCAGCTATTTGATAGCGATTTTACAATGTATTTGTTTATAAATAAAAATGCAGTTGCGACTTTTTTACTTCGATCAGTGTAATTTTCAATGAACGAAGTTAATTAATTAATTAATTAATTTTTGTGTAATTGAGAGAGTCGCTAGAAGTTTGCTAATAGTGACAGTATGCATGTGATACATCATCTGAGAATGTCTCGTGATTGTTCACTCTCATTAATATTAATTCATTATTGTTTCTTATAACTTAAATCAAAGCCATTTTGTTGTGAATTGATTGTCTTATTCTTTATGCCGAAACAAACAGTAAGTCAGTAGCAGCTCATGCTTAAAATTGCTTTATTAGTTGTTCACTTGGCATCTGCGTCTTATCATTCATGAACTTTGGCGTTTTACTCATTTTTGGTTAGCTTCAAGCTGATATTTTTGGTTGGTTTCAAGTAAGTTTTTGTCATTTTAACCACTTATGTTGTTTTTGGTGTGACTGTTGCTGCAGGTGTCAAAATGAATGGGATTCAGAGTAGGAAAGCTCAGAATATAAATGTAGAGAAGCAGTTTGCTGGATGTCTCGGAAGAATGGTGAAGGTGAACCTTTTTGATTTGAACTCTGGTGTATCAGGAAACATGCTGCTCACTGATAAACCCCATCGGGATGGTGATGATTTCCTTCTCCGTATTCTCATTTTTTTTTTCCTTGTATAATTGATTAAACTTTTAGTTACCATGAGAAATGCTTGCCTAGCATTTGGGATCAAATTATGAATGCTTGATCCTTCTTCATTTTCTGGATTACGTGAGAGAGACATTTATTATGTGGAATACTTTGGAGGTCTTTTATTTTTCAATCCATTAAGATTCTTTTTAAAAAAAAATAAAAAATAAAAAATAAATAGTACTGTATCATTTTAGACAGCTTGAATTACGTTAGTGAAGCATTTAATTTACTTCCGATTATTTGTCTTACTGGCTTATATTTTTGTATGACAGCTAAAATTTTGTATGGGTGATGTTGACTGACTTGTGGAGATACCACTTTCCTCTCGTTTTTTCTCTCTCTGGCACACTACCGTCCTCTTCACTGCTCCATGGAGAGATGAAGATTAGAAAATAATGTCTTCTCACTTAAATTTTTTCTTTTCCAACTCCTCTTAATCCTGTTTTAGAGATTGTGCTTGTTACTTGTTTCATGGTATCTTCTGTTGTGCATTCTTAAATTATTATCTTAATCCAGCCTTTGTTGACATGGAGGTGGATAATTGGCAGGTGCTATGCTCTCAACAAGTCGAGCAGATGTGGCAAAAATTGTGAATGCACCAATTGCAGATCAGATAGAGGATAAACTGGTAAATTTGGTTTTTACTTCTAGGTGACAATAACTATATGCCTGTGAGAAATCAGATTCCAAGCACAACTTGTCTGCAATACTCACTTGCATTATAATATTATATTCTCACTGTTCTTATCCGTGTTGCAATTTTTTTTGGGTGTATGTAGGTTGTGTCTGAGTTGAGGAGAACTTCATCAAACAAGAAAGCAAATGGTAGGCCCATGAAGACACTCGTAACGCAAGAAATGTTGAAAGAAGTAGAGTCTAAATGTAACCCACCTAATGTGGTTGCTAAGTTGATGGGGCTTGATGCCCTCCCACAGCAGCAGTCTAATTCAGCTGCTCAAAGAAGGCATTCAAAAGGTTATTCTCGACATTCATCAAGTAATTCATCGATACAAGTGGAATGTTGGGAGCAAAATCAACGCTTTTTAGAAAACCGAATGCAGAGTGAAGTTAATAAGTGCCAGGAGCAGAATGAATGCAAGGATGTGTATGAAATCTGGCAACAGTCTCAAAGGACAAGTTACTCTAGAGATAGTTCAATACAGAAGGGAATGTACAATGAAAATATAAGTGAGACAAAGATGGCTCTTGTTCGTCAGACGTTCATGGATGCAAAACGTCTGGCCACTGATGAAAAACTTCGCCAGTCCAAGGAATTTCAGGACGCATTGGAAGTTTTGAGTACAAATAGAGATTTATTCCTTCGGTTTCTGCAAGAACCGAATGCCTTATTCTCTCAGCATCTGTATGATTTGCAGTCTATTCCTCCACCTCATGAGACAAAACGAATCACTGTTCTAAGACCTTCAAAGATGGTTGATGAAAAATTTGAAGGATCGGGAAAGAAGAGTGATAAACAGGCAAAGAATCCAACTCAGATGGTTCAAGCGGCTGGGTGGGAAAGGAGTTGCTCGGTATGTTCTCCTGCATATTTCAATAAGAAAGTCAATGAACATCCTGCTCAATCCACACGAATAGTGGTTCTGAAGCCTAGCCCCGGGAAGACTCACGATATCAAGGGTGTAGTTACTCCGCCTTCCTCACCCTCAAGAATATCACTTGGTGAAGACTTTTATGAGGAACCTGAAGAAAATGAGGTGCGTGAATCTAGAGAAGTGGCAAAGGAGATCACAAGGCAGATGCGTGAAAATCTAATGGGTCACAGAAGGGCTGAGACTTTACTTTCTTCTGTGCTCTCCAATGGCTATATTGGTGATGAGAGTTCATGTAACAAATCAGAAATTAAGTATTCATCAGGAAATCTTAGTGATTCAGAGGCCATGTCACCGACTTCTAGGCATTCGTGGGACTACATCAATAGTGTTGGTAGCCCTTATTCCTCTTCCTCCTTCAGCCGTGCTTCATGTTCTTCAGAGTCATCGGTTTGTAGAGAAGCAAAGAAACGACTTTCTGAGAGATGGGCAATGATGGCATTGAATGGGAATTCTCAGGATCAAAGACATGTCCGCAGAAGCTCTAGTACATTGGGTGAAATGCTTGCCCTTTCTGATACAAAGAAACTAATAAAAACTGAGGGTGACGGTATCAATAAGGAAGAGGAACCAAGGGGATCAACTTCATGCTTAGCTAGCAATTTGAATAAAGAAGAATGCTTCAGTGATTCTCCTAAAAATCTTACTAGGTCACAATCTCTTCCTGTATCTTCTACAGCTTCTGTTGCCAGGCTCAATGTTGATGTTTCAGATCCTGAGGCTGGGAAGGCACTAGTTCCTAAGGAGTTGACGAGGACAAGGAGTTCAAAATCATCTTTAAAAGGGAAAGTTTCAAGCTTATTTTACTCGAGGACTAAGAAATCAAGTAAAGAAAATTCTATTGCATCACATTCTGAGGATGGATGTCAGCCTGTGACTGCTGATACATCAGGGTCTGCTGGATCTCTTCCTGGGATGGTTAGCACCAACACATCTCAATGCGTTAACAGTGGTGGCCTTGGAGAGTGTTTGTCTCCTGGTCTACACAGACCATTGAGCAAAACTTCCTCTACAGATTTAACTGGCATGGGTCAGAACCAAGGCATGATTTCTCGGGAGGTATGCTAATCTTCTTTTATTGATTTTCCATGACCAACTTTGTTCTTATTTCGCGCAAGATGAGAGCTGATGTGGGTCCAGTAATTTCCTTTTTCCTGTTTGTTCAGAGATTTAGACTTCTCTCTTTCTACAGCATTTTTTAAGATTGACAAACATAACATTCGAGAGAAATTATGACTTTATAGTGCACATTTATTCTTGTGGGATTCTCTACTGTGCTTCCACCTGTTTTCTTGCGACCATATTCCCATTGATTTAATCCAAATTAGATGCGGACACACGCCATGCATGTGTTCCTTTCTCTTTTCCTTTAGCCGAGGATGTTTGAAAGGGCGTGTTTCTCATAGAAAAAGTAGATTGTGTAACCATTATTTATAGGGGCGACCCTAGGCGAGTTCCTAAACTGTGGCACCCAGTGATTTAAAACCAGGACCAGACCGGCCAGTGCGACCGGTTAAACCGGGACCTGGGTGACCCCTTCAACCCGAGTAGGAGTTGAACGGGCCACAGACCCGCGGAACCGGTGACCTGGTCCGGGTTTAGCGGGTTGAAGGGGCCCCTTTTTATTATTTTTTATTATTAATTTGATTTTTTTTATATATATATATTTTTTGTAAAAATTAATAAAAAAAAATATAGTTAGTTAGTGACCCCGAGTCGACCCCTGGTCCGATCTCTGACCCTTGACCCTCCCAATCCCGGGCCGGGTTTCAATCACGGGTGGCACCTATCGATAAATGAAAAATAATATAATTTAGAGTCTAATGTTGGACTGTTGGTATGATGGGTTATGCTTGGGGTGAGATTTAGAGCTTAATGTTGGTTCAAAAAAAGAATACTGGGTTTTTTGTTGAATGCTTCATATTTGGGAAAGCACAGCTGGTCTTGGACTTGGGGGCTCTAATTTTGCCCCCAAATTTGGTAAGTTAGTGAATTTTGTTCTGTCAATGGTTGCAGCCATGATAAAGATTAGTCATGCTCATAGTCAACTGATGGTGTCATGCTACTGCGTGTTCAGCAGTAAGTTCTTTAATGTCCTGGTTGTATCAGCTGATAATAACAGTGAAATGAGTGTCATTGGCTAGGCACTACACTAAACTGGAAAAAAATTTAATGTTTGATTTTTGAACCTTTAGTGAGTTGTCCTGACATTTTGCAGGCGGGATTGTCTGTGGCAAAACCTTTGAATGTAAGTGAAAATCAGGACCAGCCAAGTCCAATCTCAGTTTTGGAACCACCATTTGAAGAGGATGACAATATATTTCCAGAGTGTTCTAGTAATTTCAAGCTAGTGCGTTATGGTATATCCTCAAACAAGTCAGAATGTTAAACAGTATTCACATTTTCTTATAAATCATATGGTACTAAGTTTCCTTTGGCTTATTTTTAACAGGAACTGAGGTGCCCTTTAAGTCGAATTTGATTGACAAATCACCACCAATAGAATCAATTGCCAGGACCTTGTCATGGAATGATTCTTGCATGGCGGAGACAGCTACTCCATATCCATCGAAGTCCTCTTCGGTCTCCCCAGGAGCGGAGGAAGAACAAGATTGGCTGTTCCTTGTCCGAACACTAGTACAATCAGCAGGCCTCAATGACAAGGTGCAATCTGACACATTTTTCGCCAGATGGCATTCACCTGAAAGCCCTTTGGACCCATCATTGAGAGACAAATATGCTGGCAACGAGAAGGAGCCTCTGCACGAAGCTAAACGAAGACAAAGAAGATCAAATCGGAAGCTTGTATTTGACTGTGTCAATACAGCATTAGTGGAAATCACAAGTTATGGGTCAGAGTCAGAAAGGAGCACGAGGGCTTTGTCATGTAGCGGAGCCTACTCACCCATGCTGGTAGACCACGTGTGGGCCCGGATGAAAGAGTGGTTCGATGGTGGGGGCAGCAACGACCTTGTAGTGGAGAGTGTGGTGAGGAAGGAGGTAATAGGGAAAGGGTGGTCCGATCAAATGAGGCTGGAGTTGGATAATTTGGGCAAAGAAATTGAGGTGAAGTTGCTGGAGGAGCTTGTCGATGATTTGATAGGTAAGCTATTAATATTATGATGCTCTTCTCATTGCTGTGTTATTATTATTATTATTATCATTAATTTTTTTTTAAGTAACTCTATTATTGAATTGAGTCTGTATTTTATTTTTCACATGGAATGGATGATGCCAATGTCTAATAACAGTATTTATTTTAACAAGATCTTTGGCTTTTTATTACATATAAATATTCCTGCCAGCTAACATTGTCTTTACTGTCAGATCTTCCTTGATCTGTATCTGTTTTTTTTTTTTTTTTTTTTAACCTTACAGTAATTTGGTGCTTATTTGCATTGTTTTAAAAATCAAACCAATGATCTAAAAAGTTTAATGAATAATTGATTTGATAGATTGAATCGTTCCACCTATCTGTATTTAATGTTTTTGGCTAATTTTGTTTTTTAAGGATAAAAATCCGGCCGGTTCATCGATTTTTAAGAATTCATGGCTGGTTCCCGATTCAATTGGTTGATGGTCCGGTTTTCAAAACACTGGTTATTTCTTAGTCTTATTATCTGTTGAACCAAATACTCACCAATTCAAAAGCAGCATTCTGTCAGCATAACGAGGGATATTGTGATATCTTTCTTTGAAGCCACTTTTCAAGTCAAGTGGGTGGAAAAGTGAGAACAGAATCTGAAACTGGAAAAGTGAGGGATATTGCCTATAATCAAATCTATTCGATCTTTAAATACTCAGTTTACCAGATCCTTCAAAAGAACAATTACAAAAAGGGTGATCAAAATGTCAATTTCATTTTCTATTGTTGGTTGCTTTTTGTTCTGAAATTGAAAAAAGAAATCAAACGACGGTGAGGTGATGAACATTTTTATGTTTATAAAATAATAAAAATAAGAAACAGAAATAAAAAAAAAAAGAAATTAAAGAATGGAGTTGAGGGTTTAAATGAGGATTTTTTTTTTTTTTTGCATTTAAAAGAGTGTACATAGTAAACCTCAAAATTTTAAATTTAATATACCAGTGTATAAAGTAATTGAATGTTCAAAATAATTTTTAGAGTGGAAATATCCCCACCTATTTAACTAATACCCAGGCCCGGTCCTGAGTTTTTGGGTGGCAGTTGCGAAAGCTCAAAATGTGCTCTTTTTTATTACGAAAACATATGTTTTAAAAAATTTATATTTAACGAGGGCTGGAACCCAGTCGAAGCTGAGGGGCTACGCCCTCATGCGCAAATTATATTACTTGAGAAAATATATAAAGGGAGAGACATAGTATCTAAACCCCGATAATAAAAAATACAATCATTCCTAACAAAGCTCCTTGAAATTTCAACATTTAAGAAATTATCTTCTAGCATTTTTTGAAGCAAAATCATCAATTATATCATCATACTCCAAGTCTTCAATCTCATCATTTTCAATGCATAAGATTGCTAATCCATTTAGCCTATCTTGAGTCATAGTGGTCCGCAAGTAAGATTTTAATAATTTCAATTTGTAAATTGTAAAAGCAAATTTCAATTTAGCCTATTTGGTGCCCCTCTTAATTTTTGGGCCCTGGACAGTAGCCCTTGTGGCACCTGCCCAGGGCCGGCCCTGCTAATACCCCACATTTTTTAATAATTAATTTAATTAATAGTCTTTTTATGAAATTACCCTCCAACAATGATAACATACAAAATACATATTGATACCCGGGGAACTAAGCGAGAATACAAAGATACTTCGAAGTGAGAATACAAAGTACTTCCTCTCAAACTGATTAGACGTGAGTGAAACCGATTTCGGTTCTGAGTGGAATAGGAACCTATTTGAAAAAAATCGGTTCCTAACATTTTAGAACCAAAACCTACCCAATTAAATAAGGTACCTTATTTTTCGGTTTCTAATCTATTCCAGTCCAGTTCCGGGTTATGATATTTTCTATTATTCAATATATTATTTGTTTCATTGTAAAAAAAATATAATAATTGATTATTGATATTAAGTAATGACTACTTCTCAAATTTGTAGCAACACTATATTTACTGCAATACTTGCTTTTGTCTAATACTCGAATGGTCAATACATAAAGCAAACTAATTCATAAACATATTGATTTTGTAGTGATCTTCGCAGGAAACAAGAGGTTACAAGGTCAAATCCTAGAGGATACTTTTAATTTAGGGTTTGGATGGGTGAATATGCATTATTTAAGTAAGAGGTTTGGACCTTTAAAATTTTTTAACAAAAAAATTTTAATTTTTTAATACGAAAACCGGTTCCGAAATTCGATTTCAGTTCCCACCATACTAGAAACGGAACCGAACCGAAAAAATCAATTCCTTAATTTTGGAATCGAAACCAAACCCTAAAGGAATCGAAAAATCAGCCCGATTCTGGAAACAGTTCAGTTCGCTGCACAACCCTAAATGATATGGCCCCATACATCAGAGGAGGTATCCCATTCTTTTAATGATATTCTTTGAAGAATGGAGTGAGATGCCAACCTAATTCTCTCCCCATCTAACGAGCAGCAGAGTTCAATCTTATTTGTCTAAAGAAATAACAAAAATTAATCATAAAATACATGTATTATATTATTAAAAAAATATATGTACAAAGAACAAAAAACATATACTTTATAATTAATCTTTTTGTATGTTTATCTTTTCTTTTTTTTACTATTTAACTAGGACTCCACAAATTTTTATTTATTTCCATATTTTGAATATAGTTTAATTAATGAACTGTTGTCGAATACGCATGCAAGGTACGATCGAGTGGAGAATTCCTAGTCAGATGGAAAAAAAAAAGCAATTTATATAAATGATCCAAAATTAAGGCTAATTTATAAAAAATAGTCCATTTACCGTCTTTTTTTTTTTTTTTTAAATAATTTTAACAAGCAAAAAGTGAGCATTCGCTGACCATCGAGATTCGACTCTTATCTAATAATTATCAACCATAATTTATAAAAAAAAAACTCTGCATAATTAAAAAAGAAAAAAAAAAAACTCGACACAACTCACGGAATCCACCATCTGGGCATTACTGTTGACAGCAGAGAGATCTCGTGACTTGCAGGTTTGCATCTATGCCTTTAAAAAATATAAATTATTATACCGGATCCGTGAATTCTTGAAGCAAAGCAAATCCCAGAAGAAAAAACAATAACCAGCTGAAGAAAATGACGCACACAGTTTAAACTCTTTTCGTGCTTTTGCTGATGACACACTTATGAATCCCCAACACATTATCTCGAAACACACAGAATAAGCAAAACCACAAGCTTTCTATGTTTACACAGTTAATCACAACACAACGAATATCTGAATCCCGACACTCTCAATCGAATACAAAACCAAACCACCCATTAGAAACCTATGTACATAATAACTTCTCCAGAAATACCAAGGTACAAAATTGAAAAAACAAGGAGCAGGTTTATACTTAACTGGTGTCCAGACTCGCAATGCATATTGCTGGTCTTTTCCATTCCATGCTTTCATGGACTACTTGGAGTTCATGCTCGCTGAAGGATTATTTACTACAGGATATCTCTCGCCACTGTTCAGTCCATACTGCAGCAAATATTTAAAAGAATCTCATTATTGATATTTATACCAGGGATTACGCAAGGGATCATACAGGCGCAAACGAATAAAAATATAGAAAAATAAATTGATATTTTCCATATATGAAGTTCGAAGCTTTAAATTCATTGACCAGAACATCATCTAATGATTGCAGGAACAAGGTCAAAACAATGTGTAAAAATTCAAGAACTTTCATTTATTAAAAGCCCAGATCACTTGAAGACAGTTTTCAAAATGGAAAGCAACCTAATTCTATACTGCCAAAGGCAATCTGTTGCTGCTGCTTCCCTCAGCTGATATGTAGTTTTAAATCTTGTGGTTTCAGGTACCTCACCACTGTATTGGCAGTGAAGCTTCTCCAGCGAAACACGAACAATGCCAAATGTTTTCGTGTAATTGAATAAAACAGTAAATTTACAGTTTATAAGAAGCAATTGTAACTCTATTGAATATTCCCCCGCTTGTAATAATAAAAGACCTTCAAGGTCAATTTGGTTGGATACAAACAAGAGTTCTTACATATGCATTCGCTGGAAATGGAAATGACAAAGTAAACTATTGGAGAGTACTGAATAATCAAACTTCAGACATCCAGATTTTCCGAAAAAGATAAGAAATCAGCAATCCCTCCTCTCTGGCCCTCCTCACGCCTTTTTTTCTCCCTGCTGCCAACCCCCATTTTCTGTTTAGATTTCCATGATGATTCTCCTGCCCCTGCTCCCTTTTTGTTGATGTTGTCAGTGGATTCCCCTTGCCTCAACAAACTCTCCTCTCCCATTGGTACAGCTGTCCCTCCAACATTTTGCTGAGCTGTCGCAGTGGGGCTCTTTTTTCTCCTTTGGTAAGTCTGCACATCATGGGCCTTGTCATTACCCTCCCCAACTAGATTCACCTTGTCCTCATGGTGAAAGTCAGGAAATTGAAAGGCATTGGTTTCATAGGGCTCCCAAGTATTCTCAAAAGCAGGTAGCCCTTTCCACTTCACCAAAACATCATAACCCCCATTGAGTAGCTTCCGGGTTCCCTGGATGGACTCAGGCTCCACCTATAATTCATGTTCCTCAGATAGGAATGGGGGAAGTTGTTGCATGGTTACTGTAGGGGACAAAGAGGCCTTGAGTTGGGAGATATCAAAGGCTAGGTGCAATCTAGCTCCCTCAGGTAGCAATAGTCTATAAGCTACCAGTCCCACTCGTTGCACGCTCTCAAAAGGCCCATAAAATCTAGGACTAAGCTTTTCATTTGGTCGACAAGCCAATGACTTCAAGCGATAAGGTTGGAGCTTGAGAGAGACCCTATCTCCCACTCAAAATTGTAGTTCCCGGCGATGTTTATCGATTTGTACTTTCATTCGATTCCGAGCTCAGACATGTTATGCTGCAAGTCCTTGAGGATCCTATAACATTCCTGCAATTGTATATTCACCTCCTCCACGGTGGAGCCCCCGTTAGGAAAACGTACAAGTGGTGGAGGGTCCCGACCATACAAGGCCCTGAAGGGAGTCATGCCAACCGAGCTCTGGTATGTGATATTGTACCAATATGTCTCTAAGCATCCGTTGACAACCTCCTCTGCCCGTCCTTCTGATGGTGATAAGCAGAACTCCTTCGTAAGACAGTTCCTGCCATCCTGAACAACTTCGACCAAAACTGTCTCACAAATACCCGATCTCTGTCAGAGATAATGGATCTGGGAAATCCATGTAGTTGAAATGTCTCACGAACAAAGATGGCAGCTACAGTCTTAGTAGTAAATGGGTGGCACAAAGTAATGAAATGCTCGTATTTCATTAACCTATCCACCATCACTAAGATGGAATCCACATGATGAGCTCAAAGAAGTCCCTCAACAAAGTCCATGGATACATCCTCCCATGAATTTTGAGGTATAGGCAGTGGATGAAGAAGACCCGCTGGGGTAAATGCCGAGTATTTATTCCTTTGGAAGACGTCACAAGCAGCTACGAATTTCTGCACATCACTCTTCATGCCCCTCCAGTGCAACAATCCCACTAACCTCTTGTATGTCCGTAAGTACACTGAATGCCCTCCCGCAGGCGAAACATAAAACTCTTGAAGAAAGTCATGAATCCTAGGTGAGCTAGAACGAATCACCAAGCAGTTCTTGTAAAACAACTGCCCACCCCGCACTGTATAACCCGTATGGCTGCTGGAAACAAGTAAAATATCATGGATGATGCCGCAGAGAAGGGGGTCTCGCCTAAGTTCGTCCTTGATCCCCTCCAGTGCATGACTGCCCTACGATAATGGCCGCTCACTGATGATTATCCCCAAGATTGTCTTCCACCTTTCGCCTTGATAACACATCCGCTACACGATTATCTTTGCCTGGTTTACACTGTATAGTGAAGCGGTACCCAGCCAACTTCGCCACCCACTTCACCTGTCCCTCACTCAAACACCTTTGGTCCACCAAATAACGCAAGCTAATCTGATCCGTACGGACCACAAAGGGACACCCTATCAAGTAATGACGCCACTTTTGAACTGCTAATACCACTGCCATTAACTCCCGTTCATATACTAATTTCGCCTGTGACTGTGCTGAAAGAGCTCGACTTAAGAAGGCTATTGACCTCACCTCTTACATTAAAACTGCCCCTATTCCCTTTTCCCGAAGCGTCCGTCTCTACCAAAAAATCCTTGCTAAAATCCAGGAGGGCCACGACAGGAACTGAAGTCATGGCAAGCTTTAATTTCTCAAAGGCTAATTGGGCCTCTGCGTTCCACTTAAAGTTATCCTTCTTGAGCAAATCTGTAAGGGGTTTGGCCATCTTCCCATAATCTCGGACAAAGCGCCTATAATACCCGGTAAGTCCCTGAAAACCATGCAAACCCTTCAAACTCTCGAGTCTTGGCCAATCAACCATGCAAGCCACTTTGGACTTATCTGCGGCTACACCCTGGGCTGATATGATGTGCCCCAAGTACTCAACGCTTCGCCGCCAGAAATAGCATTTCTTTCGGTTCACCACGAGGTGATGGTCTCTCAATAACCCCAACATGGTGGCCAAGTGTCTCAAGTGTGAATCCAAGTCCGTACTATAAATCAAAATGTCGTCAACGAACAAAAGTACGAAACGACTAAAGATAGGACGGAATACATCATTCATCAAAGCCTGGAAGGTGGCGGGGCATTAGTTAAGCTGAAAGGCATAATTGGGAACTCATAGTGTCCCTCATTCGTTCGAAATGTCGTTTTCTCTACATCCTCAGCCTTCACCTGAATCTGGTGATACCCCGTCTTTAGATCCCGTTTAGAAAATACTGACACCCTACCCAACTCATCCATAAGCTCGTCAATAATAGGAATGGGGAATTTATCCGGCATCGTTAAATAATCCACGCAGCTTCCATCATTCTTCCTAACCAGAAGCACTGGACTCAAATATGGACCATTGTTTAAAAATGCGGTCGAGGCGGCCGCCTTGGATGTAAAATCAGTGATTAGGTTGAATTGATTTAGGTAAAATCAGTGAATTGATTTGTTAATTTTCTTGATGTATTAGGTTGAATTGATTTGGGTAAAATCAGTGAATTGATTTGTTAATTTTGTGGATGTATTAGGTTGAATTGATTTGGGTAAAATCAGTGATTAGGTTGAATTGATTTGGGTAAAATCAGTGATTAAATAATTGAATTGGATGTAAATTTTTTGAAGAAATGAATGTATTTTGGATTTAACATGTTTTTATTATTATGATATTATTATTTTGATTATTATTCCGATTTTTGGATCGAGGCGCCCGCCTCGAGGCGGTCTGCCTCGCGCCTCAATGGCCGGCCGCCTTGAGGCGCCGCCACGTATTTTTAAACATTGACAAGGACTACTATTGAGCCTGATTATCCCTGCAGCGAGCATTTCCCGAACAATCCTCTCAATCTCGTTCTTCTGATAGTAAGGATAACGGTACGGTCGAATTTGAGGAGTGGCTCCTGGTTGTAATCGTATCGCATTAACTAAAGCCCTCTCCCTCGGTAACACGATAGGCTGATCAAATATGTCTATGAAGTCCACTTAAACTCTTGCACAACTGAGGGAATTTCCGGTGTTTCTTCATTCTCCGTCTTGACCACTCCCTCACCCATCCTAAGCTCATTGCCGGCCACCACAAACCCGATATCATCACTCTGAAGTGTTCTCACTATGTTTTTGAAGGAGACCATAATCCTCCTAAGAGTAGTATCCCCCTGCAAGATAACTTTTTGCCCTCCCTGACTGATCGTCATGGTTAAATTCCTATAGTTGCACGAAAAATCACCCAACGTCTCAAACCATGTCACTCCCAGAACCAAATCCGCGCATCCTGTTTCAAAGAGGAGGAAATCCTCCGTGAATGAATACATCGGTAGCTCCACCCACACTGCCCGACATATCCCCTCCCCCGACACCCGACATCCATCTCCTAGAACTATCCATATCCAGCTTCATCTCCTTAGCCAACGTTGGGGATAGGAAAGAATTTGACGCCCCTCCGTCTATTAAAACCACCACCGATCGGCCCTGAAGCATCCCTCTAATTCGCACCGTCTAATCGCCGAGGAGAATACCACGAGTGACTTCATGGACATTGTTACTGTCTGTTCCACAGCCTTACCTTCCTCCTTGATTTTCGCTGCTCAACTTCGGTTCCCTGCTCTCCTCAACTTGTCTTCCTCCTCATTTCGTAGGCAATACTTCCATCTGTGCGAAGTACCCACCTCAAATTGTTCCCCAGTCTCCCTCGTCAACCTCATGCAAACCCCCTTCAGTTTCGCCCTCCTCCAAAATACACTCTCTCAGTGTCTTGTTCCTACAAATATGGCACGACGTGTATCTTTCCCTACATCTAAAGCACAAATTATTCATGCGACAAAAATTCTCCACTCTCTGATAGCTAGTGAAACGATAGGAGTCGTGGGTCACTCGACCCATAACTAGTGGCCTATCCAATGGCGTTTGTCGTCACCGTTCTGCAAATGGGAAGAATTCGGGGTGGTTGGATGGTCGGCTAAGGCAAAAAAAAAAATCACCAGAGAAGATGGATTCTGCCCACTAGATCCTGGCCCCATCGGGTTGCGTATGCTAGCCTTATTTCCACTATTATTAGCAGATGATCCATTTCCCACATTTGGACCTCCTCGACCTGACCTGCATGCTCCAGATTCGTGCCTTAAACCCGACCCACCCCCAATCCGACCCTAGTGGACCCTCTCTGCCCGTAACCCGAACCACCTCCACTATACCGCCCGACCCATTTCGAAGGGAAAACCCGCGTCATCTCCTTTTTCCCTGTTATGTCCATGAACAAATCTAGTTTCTCCTCCAAGTCTAAAACCAGACTCATCACAGCTCTCAACCCATATACCCTTCATGGCTTCATCTCCACTTGTAATTCTTTCCTCAAGCCACACGTAAAGAAATCCACCAACAGTTCCTCATCCACGTCCGGGGTTGTTCCTGCCGCCAACTCGAATGTCTCTATGTACTCGGAAACAGTTCCCTCTTGTTTCAAATTTATAAGCATAGGATATCCAGTTGGTCCCGAAGCTGTTCTAAACTGTTCCAACATTTCTTTCTTTAAGGTCCTCCATGTCCTGATTGGCCATCTAACGGAGGTATACTAATACCAGTTTAAAGCGGCTTTTTCGACGTAAGTTGAGGCCATCTTGAGCTTATCGTCTTCCCTGACTTCAAGCACCATGCACAACTACTATGCTCTAAATATCCAGCCTTGCGGGTCGTATCCGTCGAAAAGTGGCAACTCAAGCCGTCGTGGCTTTGCACGGGTCCCTAGCATTGGTGGGTCGTTCCCCTCCTCTTCCTCTACCTCCATGTCAACTGTCAATATTTCTTCCTCTGGTTTTCGCGACATGTCCCCTGTTTCTACCCATTTCCCTTTTCCTCCTTGCTTTGATTTCCCCTGATCTCGGTCATCATTTCCATGATCGCAGCCAACTACTTATATACTTCTTCCATGGCTACTTCTAGTTTATCCACCTGTCCTTCCATTTTCTCCCCTTCTGAGTCGTTACCATCCCCTATCCAGTCCGAGAAAATTCTGCTCTGATACCACTGTTGCGGCTGTTTCCCTCAGCTGATATGTAGTTTTAAATCTTGTGGTTTCAGATACCTCACCACTGTATTGGCAGTGAAGCTTCTCCAGTGAAACAAGAACAATGCCAAATGTTTTGGGGTATATAAATATACAGATTATAAGAAGCAATTGTAACTCTATTGAATATTCCTCTGCTTGTATTAATAAAAGTCCTTCAAGGTCAATTTGGTTGGATAAAAACAAGAGTTCTTACATATGCATTTGCTGGAAATGGAAATGACAAAGTAAACTATTGTGGAGTACAGAATAATCAAACTTCAAAAATCCAGATTTTCCAAAATAGACAAGAAATTAAGCAATCCCTCAATCTCTCACTATTTGCATTACATTACTAATGCTCAGGCTAAATCCTGAAATTGCATGCTCCATTTACATGACATACACATACCAAAATGAGGGAGGAGGGGTCAGAATAATTGTTATATTAGCCATCTAATCTTACTTTTGATACTATATGAAATATGAAAGAGCAGCTACTTTAGACAAGATACCTTCTCTCTTATCCGTGAGCTCCAGATGTCAGAGTGAGTGGAACCTGATGTTTTGCTTGGTTGCTGATTTAGTAGTGGTTCCCTTATTCTACCCCTTTCATCCTCGTAATTATCCTCTTCATCGAAATTGGTTCTTCGAGTGGAAACCATGGCTCTCAGAATTAGTGCCAGTAGCAGAGATAGTGCCTAGAGTATGCGATGGCACAAAAGGAC
>SKCR01005988.1:0-54146 GCA_019454045.1 Zanthoxylum bungeanum | reverse complement strand
GCAAAAGTACCATAGGGACATGTAAAGGTAGTTTTCTCCTGGTCTTCTGGTGCGATGGAAATCTGATTGTACCCTGAATATCCGTCCAGAAAGCAATATTCCTGGTTCATTTGCCTGCTCCTGGCCTTTGTTCTGTTGCTAGAATCCAGGTGGTGGATAGTTCCGCTGTTGGCCTGAATTGTTGCTCCATGAAAAATTAGGATGATTCCTCCACCCTGAGTTGTAGGTGTTGGAATATTGATTGTTCCCCTGTCTGTTGAAATTGTTGACGAAATTCACTGTTTCTTCAAGTTGGTTCGACTCTGGTGTTCCTCCATATGGTGAACTTGTGGATCCAGTGGTAAGAGTCTCCATAAATTTACATATCTGATCTAGCTTGGTGTTGACTGCTGTATTGGCTCCATTTTCATAAATTCCTGTTGGCAACAAAGAATTGTTGTTGGCCATTTATTCGATTGGTTCCCAGGCTTGATCTTCTCCTTTTTCCATTAAAGCTCCTCCAGCAGCAGCATCGATTGTGGTTCTCATTATTCCAGAAAGCCCATTATAGAATATTTGGACTTGAAGCCATTTTGGAATCTTATGGTGAGGACATTTCCGAAGCAAATCTTTTTACCTTTCCAAAGCTTCGCAGAGGGATTCTGAATCTTTTTGTACAAAGGACTGTGATGTCATTCCTCAGTTTTTCGGGTTCTGGCTTGGTGGAAAGTAGTTTGCAAGAATTTGGTGGCTAAAGTGTTCCAAGTTGTGATGGAACTGCTGGTAGTGAATGTAGCCAAGCTTTAGCTCTGTCCTTCAAGGAGTATGAGAAAAACACAGTCTCATGCTTCTTCGCTTCTCGGTTGTAATTGAAAGTGCCACATGTTGGATAATATGACCCATAGCGTCACTATTTGTACAGATCATAGTGTTGTTGTACAAATTAACTATGTGACAAGGAAATTGCACTCTCATCATTTGTGATTAGATCACCATAGATGTATAAATGAAGAGAGGTCCCTATGATTAGTTCCTGGATTGAGATGATATGAGACAGTATCAGTCCACGAAGGATTAATCATTAAATATCCCTAGCCGGAGTATTATCGAGACTGGACATCGATAATGCGGAATAGGCTAGTATTGCACTTGTGCGCGTTGTGAGGGCACAACGGCATAGTTCTCATATATTTGGGTATTGGATACTCATGCAAGTGCGATAGGAGGTTGTGTTCACCGATGGTACGGGAAACAGCTTCGCTCTGGATAGACCCCTCGGAATCCCATTGGTATTATGACTATGTGTCTATGGGAGTCCGACATCATGGTAGGTGTGTATGGTCTTAACCTGAGACTTGCACTGCTAATGCTTACGACAATCAATATACTTTTGTTGAGGTCGTCTAGGACTCTAACCGGTTCTGTGTACGCCAATGCTGGGTATATTGAGAATCGTAGAGTGTTGGGTGTGATGTCAAGACGGAAGTATCACTCCAGTCATAGTGGAGATGATGTCACGCAGGATACGGTATTAGTGCTCTTAAGTGCTGGCCGGCCATCGGGATATTATGACAAGGTCATGTATATCCGATTATAGAGACTAGTTACCAGACATCCGATATGTGCTTCGGACGGGGCAGACACTTATCCAGCCCCAGCCCTAGCACGTGACTATCCGATACTGGCCGATATACACGATACTTGGTATACTACGCTTGATATAGATCTTAAATATTCTTAGAGAATATGACCGGAGAATTGGATAGACTTCGTGCTTTGCTAGAAGCCGATATTGTCTCGTAAATCGTAGATCGTAGTAGAACGTAGTACTTGGTACGTACGTGATTCGGATATTCCGACGACCGTATTTACTGCCGAATTATCCGGGGATCTCATGGGTCGCTTCCCGATAATCCACCGATGACGCACAACTCGCACTCTTGAATAATCTGGGATTATAATAGAGAAGAGAGAGAAAATTAATCTAGGATTAATTACGGAGATATTTTATCTAGGATAAAATATCGTCTAGAGAGAGATAACGATTAATTTGGAATTAATCGATAAATTAATATATTCGATATATTAAACGAAATTGGATTTCGACGCGGAATTAAAATTAGATTTTAATTCGGGCGAACGAATTAATTTAGAATTAATTCGTTAGCGACGTGAATAGTGAATTCGCTAGGCGTAATCATCTAATTACGACGCGACGGAAAAACCGTTAAGTTGGAATTAGCGAACCCAAGCCCGAGTGTGATTGCGAGCGCATTCATATTTCGAATTCGAGTGCGGCATCGCAAGTCACATCAAGCGTCAAATCATCGTCACATCAAGCGTCAAATCAAATGTCACTTTGAGTGATGTGATTGATTGATGTGATTGATTGATTGATTGAAAAGACAACTAGTCACTTTGAGTGATGGTAGTTGTTGGAATAGTTGATGGTTGTTGGAAGGTTGATTTGCTTTTGTATTTGACTTTTGAAGGGCAAATAATTGGTAAATCAAATTATTATTTTGGAAATATATATAAGTGTGTTAGATACACTTTTCAACAATTCATCACATTTCTTCTCTCTCATTTTGCTCTCTCCTCTCACGCCCTTGGAGGGCTGTTTCTGCTTCTGTTCTTGGCAGTGAACTGCCGTGGAAGTGGAGCAAAAAGGGAAGCAAGAGTGGGTTTCATGGTGAAAATCCAAGTGCTAGCACACTACGAGTCTTGCGAAGGTGGTAGGGAGGTTCACCCATGAGCCGGGATCCGTCCAACGAAGCTTGGAGCTCCGTTTTGCATCTCAAAGTTTCTGTTTTTGAAGGCAGTGGACTGCTACAGTTTGGGCGTGAATGGCAGTGCGTTTTTAGCCTTCAATCGTCTTCAAATGACTCAACCGATCGATGTGAGTATTCCGCAACTTCGTCGATATGTATTCGCAATGTTTTTCATGCTTATAATCGATCCGGGACCATAATAGAAACCAACAATGGCATCAAGAGCCTAGGTTTGAGCATGAAAATTTTAGGGCTTAAAATTTGGGTAAACTTGTTTTGAGCATGATTTGAATGAATTGAATGTTGAGTATGCTTATAACATGTTTAATTAGTGATTGATTGGATCAATTTAATGAATAATGATTGGATCAATTTTTCCCCAAAAATTCATGTTGGCCGAATGTGATGAGTATTTTGGAATTCTTGGAATTTTTCATTTTGATTCATTGGATGAGGTTGTAAGGATGTTGGATGATGTTAATTTAAGATTGAATTGGATTTAATTTTGAATTGAACAAAATCCCCAAAATGCTTATGGTGGCCGAATAGACTTAATGCCCTAATGTCTTGGTAATTTTGATTTTGTGACATTGGATGTGTATGAAATCAAATTGGATGGTGATTTAATGTCGATTGTGGGTTCGATTGGATCGAAACCGAATCGGACACAAAATCCTTCCTTGGCCGAGAGCATTAAAAGCATGTAATGGGTTTGATTTTTCAATTTATGTGTTGGACATATAATAATGAATTGAGCATGATTAATTGGACTAATTTCATATTTTGGAAATATTGATTTGGGTGATTAATCATGTAATGCACTTTAGGTAATTAAATTGCGGAATTGGATTAATGTAATTTAGTTATTTAGGCCTTAAATTGGATTTGGGCTTATTATGTTGTAAATGGGCTTATTGGGCTTTGTTGTACAAAGTTGGGTTTAGGCCAAATGGATTGGATCCAATTGGGCCCAAAACCACTACCATAAAGCCCAAATGCAACTTATAAACCTTTAAAGTTTAATTGGGCCTAAATTGATTTATGGGCTTATGGGGTTACTCCTTGATTGGGCTTTGGTTGCTGAAGCCCACGCCTTAAAGAAATTAATTAAAGCCCATTAGACTTGAATTGAATTGACGTTGGACGTTAATCGGGCTTTGAGTCCCGAAGCGATTAATTTGGAATTTAAGTCGTTAAATGTTTATTAAATAAAGTGTAATATTCAATTTGGAATTGAATAGTGAATTAGTATTAAATACATGTTAAATTGGATTTAATTATGTAGTTTAATTTAATTCATGAATTCGTACTTTGAGTACTTATTCGCAAAAACGAGTTTGACTCGAGCAAAATCAAATCGTTGTTTGAACATTGGATGATCACATAATTATCATATTAATTAATTTGATTAGATTGATTGATAGCATGCTTATGTGTGAATACGTGGTTGTGATGAATGAATAATGTATATCGGATGGATATTAGTCGGGTGGGGCAATTTTGGAAATTGTTGTAATAAATTCGATTTATTAAATTGGACCTGCGTGTCCAGCCTTATCACCTCTATTCTCTTTGTATTCTCTTCTCACCTATTCCCCTCAATGTAAATGAGGTTTCTTTAGAAGTGTAGTGTAACGTGGTAGAAGTAATACAAGTGCTAGCTTGAGTGAGAAAGGGAGAGATTTGATCTAGGATCAATGTGTTAAGTATCCATCTGCATATCATTATTATTTATTTTCATACTCGCTTTATTATGTATTTAGAATGCATGTTTAAGGGTGTATGATGATGAGACCTTAACAAAGATAATGAAATTGGTAGCCAATTTGCACGCGAAAAGCCCTCATCAAATATCATGCGTCTTTTCCTTCCATTGAGTGATTCTTGCTCAAGATCCTAGATTGGCATGGGTTGTTGGCCAAAGTCAAGCCCTTGTCCGTCGAAGATGTGCTTGAATCACGAAGCTTTATTCTATATTGGTGTCTTGTCCAAGTTGTGGTTTGTTGGCCAAAGTCAAGACCACTTCTTGTCCATCGACATTGATTACGAAGCTTCCATGGTCAATGGGTCCGCGCTTGACTGGGATCATCAGGTTTGTTGTGCCAAAGCCAAGGCCTAGTTGATTCAGAGGAAAAAGGTTAGGCTATATATTGGATATATAGGCATATATAAGATATATGTTTCGGACTTGGATGTCCACCTACCGGATCTAGGAGTTGGATGAGATCCAATTGATCTTAGAGATCTACCTAATTAATTATCATACAATTTGTTGGCCAAAGTCAAGATTGTGTGATATTTAACGGGATCCTAGCCCACTAGGAAACACGGTTTCCCGAGTACTCGACAGAGGGTTAGAGGCTCGACGAAAAATAGTGGGAGGCAAGAATTGAATTTGCAATATTCGTTCAATTACTCGCCATACGCGCTCAAACAAATATCACTCGTCATATATTAAAAGTATTAGTTGGACTAATATTTAATGTTGTTTTAATAAAACAGTTGGACTGTATTATAGTTGATTATATATAATTGGATTATATTAATCAATATATTTGAATTAATTAATTTCAGGTTACAGTTGATTTTATAATTGGATTATAGTAATCAATGTAATTGAGGTTAATTAATTTGGATTATATTTGATTATATAGTTGGACTATTATAATCATTATAATATATATAGTACCACTAATCGTTGATTAAATAGTTGGACTATTGTAATCAAGATAAAATTGAAAAGTTGGATATTTAAAATATAATCTGGGATTAAAATATTTTAAATGATTTAATTTTCAAATTGGGAATAAATAATAGGTTACTTTATTTGATAAAATAACTTATTATACCTTAAGCCCAAAATTAAGCAAAATAAGTAGAGCATAAAATCTTTGGAAGATTTATGTGATGATGACTTTAATGCTTAATTTAATATACTTGTCATAAATCTATGTTTAGATTTAAGAAGTATTAAAATTGCAATAAATAATTCTTGGAGAATTAATTGACTATTCTAGAGGTGAAAAGGCAAAGTTTGCAATTGGGGATGTAGCACGAGGTGCACATTGTTTCGATATTCTAAAAACCCAAGGCTTGGCCTAAGGTTCCTGAAATATTGAAAAGGATAATTGACATATCCCAAAGTGACTACCATTTGGATATGGCAGACACGAAGGAATTAAAGAAAGGGCAAGGCTCTGACTTTAAAAATGTTTGTCAAAAGTTATGTTCACTACTAGTATTGAAATTAGATTTTAAATACTTAGTGTGGCACATAAAATATATGTATTGATGTTCAGAATCTGCTTTGAGCAGGATACTGACTTCAAGCTGAGATTACTCTGCGAATCGGAAACGGGACGAAAGTCGCTGTGTTCGAACGTAGATACCTAAGTTTAGGAACTACCCTTCGGGTGTGTACTTAAATTAGGAACTGTTATAATGTAACTAGTTTGACTAGAGACATTATCTCTATATCAGTGTTTAATCCATTGTGGATAAACCTTTATATTCTAGAACACTAAGTGTTTCATTATATAAAGATGATACTGAGAAAAACACATTAGATGTGAATAACAAAATTTATATTTTGAATATAATTGAAATCTCAAAACATATAAAATGACAAATAAATAGCTCAAATTGATTTGATCAATCGAGACTTATTTGTGGCATTGTTGTCTGGGACACAATTAAACAAGATTCGTATATCCACACTTTTGAAGAGTGGGTACTAGGACTGATTTGACTATTCAAATAAAGTCTACGAATCTAGTTTGTTAGGTAAAGTACCTAAAACACTGTTTACTTGGTAATAGTGTAAGTGCCACCGATCTGTTAGCCCTATTCATGGTGAAGTTAGTGGGCCCATATCTAGCTAGGCTAGATGTGAACATGAATATTTCGTGACCTTAACGGATGTGGCATCACGTTATGGTTATGTGTTTCTTTTGAAGAACACAGATCGGAAACTATTAGAGTTTCGACACGAAGTAGATAAACAGATCGACTATAGTATTATACCGTCACGGTAAGACCGTAATGGAAAATACTTAAGCAGTAAGTTTCAAACATACATGAAAGAGTATAGTATTCTTTCAGATGAGGACTCCTCCCGAGACACGTCAGTTAGACGGTGTGTCCGAACGAAAACCGAATTTTGTTGGACATGATAAGGTTTATCACGAGTCGCTCTGAGCTACCATTTCCTTCAACGGATATGTATTAACAGTGCAAAACTTATTTAGAATAAGGTTCCATATAAATCTGTTTGACAGATATCATATAGGATATGAACAGGAAAGAAACAGGGTTTCTCATTCCTAATAATTTGGGTATGCCGGGCATAACGTTTGGATGATACCTAACTAAGAACCCAAATTGGATAAGTGCCAATATAGGTTATCCTACGGGAAACCATAAGTATAGTACTTATAAATCTCACATGAGAACAATATAATTATTGCTCACCATGCGGTTTTCCTAAGAGGAACACCGATATGCAGTGGTCAGTGGGAGGATAGTGATACTCGATGAAAATCGGAGTAATAGTAATACTTCGAGGCACGAAGTCCTTAATGGAACACAAACAGTTCATCAATGATGAATCTGTACCATTAATCTTCGAATACACAAGAACCGCGTAGATCGGAGAGAATCAGAAAACAACCTGGGGTATGGGTTTCTGATCTCACCCCTTAAAGATGTAAATCTTACGGAGGTATACCAACCGACTACGTACGAGGAAGTGATACAAGGTATCGACTCCCTATTATGGCAAAGTGCCATGAGTCCGAAATGGATTCCATGTATAACAACTATGTTTGGATACTAGTTGTTGTACCGCAAGGCATTGTGCCTATTGGTACTATAAACGTCTTCAAGGAAGACATACATGGATGGCAACATACCAACGTACAAAGCTAGGCTTTTGACGGAAAGGTATCGTTATCAACATTGTGTTGATTACGGTTCAACCTTTTACCTGTTGCCATGGTAAATCCATTTTGAAGATGCTTGTAAATACTGCATATTTCATTTATGAAATGTGTCAGTTAATGATCAAAATCGCTTTCCTGAAAAGGAAACCGATAGGAGGATGCTTACAACATCCTGACGATTTTGTATAACCGACAAACAAGGTTTGCGGGTTATTCGATCCATGTTTGGATTGAAGCAAGCATAAGGTTCTTGGAACTGTCGTTTTGAAATAATCATAATGGTTAATGATTTGATTCAAAACGAAATGATTCTTGTGTATATAAGGAGGTTAGTGGGAGCGCACTAACAAGGAAATTCCCATAAAGCAATTGGTGAAAGCTTGGCTTTCATAGAAATTCTCCGTAGAATTCTGGGGAGTAACAACCTTTATTCAAGGAATAAAGATCTACTGGGATAGATTTGGAGTTGTTAACACTCTCTGGAAATTGTACATTTAAAATGTACTTGATAGGGTGTCTCATACGCTTTGAGCATATGGAGTCACAATCGGGTCAATTTAAGTGATAGTCACTGGATTGAAGTTAAGGACATATGTTAGTATCTTAGAGAACTAAAGATGTTGTCTTAAACTATGGAGAAGGAGAACTTGAAGTGACTGGGATCACTACCGCAAGTTTCCAAACAGTTAAATACTGCGGTACTATAAAGTTTGAATAACGGGACAGTGAGCTGGAAATCTTCCGAGCAAGATACTGTTGCCGAATAAACAACAAAAGCGGATTATTGCTGCAGCTGAGGCAGCAATAGAAGCCATTTGGGTCGATAATAAATCTAATTAGATTAGATATAGTTCTGTTAGCAGCTGAGCTAGGCGTCAGCACAAGGCTAAAGAATTAAAGGTCTCATCGACGATCCAGATATATACTTCTATATTCATCTGATTCGTTCGGATCATACATCGTGGCGATGTGATGATCGTATAAATCGCGTCAGACGATAATCATGGAAATCCGCTGACGAAAACCTTTTCTCAGCAATTTGAGCGAACCGTACATAGTTCGGGTGTGGGACACTTGAGTGACTGGCTATGTGCCAAGTGGGAGATTGTTGGATAATATGACCCATAGCGTCACTATTTGTACAGATCATAGTTTTGTTGTACAAATTAACTATGTGACAAGGAAATTGCACTCTCATCATTTGTGATTAGATCACCATAGATGTATAAATGAAGAGAGGTCCCAATGATTAGTTCCTGGATTGAGATGATATGAGACAGTATCAGTCCACGAAGGATTAATCATTAAATATCCCTAGCCGGAGTATTATCGAGACTGGACATCGATAATGCGGAATAGGCTAGTATTGCACTTGTGCGCGTTGTGAGGGCACAACGGCATAGTTCTCATATATTTGGGTATTGGATACTCATGCAAGTGCGATAGGAGGTTGTGTTTCACCGATGGTACGAGAAACAGCTTCGCTCTGGATAGACCCCTCGGAATCCCATTGGTATTATGACTATGTGTCTATGGGAGTCCGACATCAGGGTAGGTGTGTATGGTCTTAACCTGAGACTTGCACCGCTAATGCTTACGACAATCAGTATACTTTTGTTGAGGTCGTCTAGGACTCTAACCGGTTTTGTGTACGCCAATACTGGGTATATTGAGAATCGTAGAGTGTTGGGTGTGATGTCAAGACGGAAGTATCACTCCAGTCATAGTGGAGATGATGTCACGCAGGATACGGTATTAGTGCTCTTAAGTGCTGGCCGGCCATCGGGATATTATGACAAGGTCATGTATATCCGATTATAGAGACTAGTTACCAGACATCCGATATGTGCTTCGGACGGGGCAGACACTTATCCAGCCCCAGCCCTAGCACGTGACTATCCGATACTGGGCCGATATACACGATACTTGGTATACTACGCGCTTGATATAGATCTTAAATATTCTTAGAGAATATGACCGGAGAATTGGATAGACTTCGTGCTTTGCTAGAAGCCGATATTGTCTCGTAAATCGGTAGAACGTAGTACTTGGTACGTACGTGATTCGGATATTCCGACGACCGTATTTACTGCCGAATTATCCGGGGATCTCATGGGTCGCTTCCCGATAATCCACCGATGACGCACAACTCACACTCTTGAATAATCTGGGATTATAATAGAAGAGAGAGAAAATTAATCTAGGATTAATTACGGAGATATTTTATCTAGGATAAAATATCGTCTAGAGAGAGATAACGATTAATTTGGAATTAATCGATAAATTAATATATTCGATATATTAAACGAAATTGGATTTCGACGCGGAATTAAAATTAGATTTTAATTCGGGCGAACGAATTAATTTAGAATTAATTCGTTAGCGACGTGAATAGTGAATTCGCTAGGCGTAATCATCTAATTACGACGCGACGGAAAAACCGTTAATTTGGAATTAGCGAACCCAAGCCCGAGTGTGATTGCGAGCGCATTTGTATTTCGAATTCGAGTGCGGCACCGCAAGTCACATCAAGCGTCAAATCATTCGTCACATCAAGCGTCAAATCAAATGTCACTTTGAGTGATGTGATTGATTGATGTGATTGATTGATTGATTGAAAAGACAACTAGTCACTTTGAGTGATGGTAGTTGTTGGAATAGTTGATGGTTGTTGGAAAGGTTGATTTGCTTTTTGTATTTGACTTTTGAAGGGCAAATAATTGGTAAATCAAATTATTATTTTTGAAAAATATATAAGTGTGTTAGATACACTTTTCAACCAATTCATCACATTTCTTCTCTCTCATTTTGCTCTCTCCTCTCACGCCCTTGGAGGGCTGTTTCTGCTTCTGTTCTTGGCAGTGAACTGCCGTGGAAGTGGAGCAAAAAGGGAAGCAAGAGTTGGGTTTTCATGGTGAAAATCCAAGTGCTAGCACACTACGAGTCTTGCGAAGGTGGTAGGGAGGTTCACCCATGAGCCGGGATCCGTCCAACGAAGCTTGGAGCTCCGTTTTGCATCTCAAAGTTTCTGTTTTTGAAGGCAGTGGACTGCTGCAGTTTGGGCGTGAATGGCAGTGCGTTTTTAGCCTTCAATCGTCTTCAAATCGACTCAACCGATCGATGTGAGTATTCCGCAACTTCGTCGATATGTATTCGCAATGTTTTTCATGCTTATAATCGATCCGGGACCATAATAGAAACCAACACCACAAACTTCCAGGAAGTTGGTGATATGGGCATTGGGATCTTCAGTTGCACTCCCCCCAAACTGAACTGACTGCTGAATCATCTGAATGCATGTTTTGATGTCACCCGCATTTACTGGTAAGGGAGGGAGTACAATGCAAGAAATGAGTCTGTCAACCACCGGAATAGTTCTGTCTCGAATGGGAATTGGTGGTGCAACCTCCAAAGGTTCAGGTTCCACGTTGACTAAAGCTTCTTAGCCTTCTCACCTTTCTCTTCTCAACTGTCTGATAGTTCTTTCAATTTATGGGTCAAGCGGTCGGAGTTCAAAGCTTCTGGTTCGTCTCATGTAATATCTGAGAACCTGAAACACAAGAAAACAAAAACAATAAGTAAAAAGAAATTAGATACAAGCAAAGGTATCTAACCCCTAAACTAATAGTAAAAGATAAATAAGTCCCCGGCAACGGCGCCAAAAACTTGACCGGCGTAAACACACACGTATAACGCAAGCGTACGTATCGTTCAAGTAGTATAAAAAGTATCGATTCCATGAGGACTTACTATCTAAACTATTAATTTTATGAAGTCAAATGATTACTAGTATCTAAAGGATTGATTGATTGATTTGAAATGGTGACGATTCTAAATTTAAAGAAAAGTAAATAAAATTGTCGAAAGTAGGTTTTAAGAGAAATTCAATAATAAAAACTATCTAGGGTTGTGATTTCTTTTAATATCATTTTAAAGATAAAGTGGTTATCTTAAAGTTGGGTAATATATTGATTTATTAACCTGGAACACTAAATTATGTAAAAGCCTCTTCCGATGGTCAATTACAAATACCTAGTATAATTCAATCGAACCATATGTCTTGTCAACCAAATTACCTAGATTCATTAAGATTAAGTTCCAATTAAGGCTACCCCCGCCCGACAGGTATATTCCTATCCTGTAAGGAAATCTATTAAAGGGTTATCTATCCTCAAGGAAGATCGTGGGCTATTGAGTCTGAGGTCTTAAACTTAAAATCCCTATGTCTAGTTCATTTTAAGTTTACCTAATCAATTTTATTAATGGCCAGTTAATTAAAAAGCATTAAGATTAAGACTCAATAAATAAATCTATATATTACACAAACTTCAAGATAACCCCTTATAAACCGGTGATATTAAAAGTTATCACAACCCCAGATAACTAATTTATTTACAATACATAACTAGGGCTAGTAAAAACTTGAAAATAAAAGACATAAAGTAAAAATGCGGTAAAATAAATACTGAAAAGTAAATTACAATAAAATAAAATGCTAAGGTAAAAGGAATTACTTTTACTACTACTAATTTAGATATCTCCCATAAAATAATATATAAACTTGTGATAATATTACCAACCGACCAATCTGGTGGTATCCTGATTAAGTCAAATTAAGTCCAACCAGCCATTAAGGTGGTAATATTTTTCCATAAGCCAGCCATAAAGGCGGAACCAAAATTAAATTACCAAGTGACCAATCTGGCGGTATCCTTGATTAGTCAAGTTTAAACCAGATTAAAATTAAATTACCAACCGACCAATATAGCGGTATCCTTTTTAAGTCAAATTTTAAATAGTGAATATATTATTTTTAAGGGAGATTAATCTAAATAGCAATAGTAAAAGAATTACCTTTCACCATAGCTGGGGAAGTTACCTCCTCATGGTGAATAGTAAAAACTGTAAAAAAGTAAAGAAAGTAAATTACTATTATTACAAAAAGTAATTAAAATTTAATTACAAAACTTAAATTAAAGACACTAGAGAGAGAAACTCCCTATTTACATGAAAGAAATGAGAGAGAATGGTCCATCTAAAACTGAAATTTGAAGCTCTATTTATAGGCCTCGGTGGGGTTCCAGCGTCGCGACGCCAAGGCCTTTGGCGTCGCTACGCCAGCTTTTATCGACGTGGCATGCTCTGGTTCGTCGGTTTGCAGATTCTGGATAAGCTGATAAGGTGACACGTGCGAGGTGGTTGGGCTTCAATTATTGTGACACATGGCAGCTTCTGATTGGTCGATGAGATTATTATCTGCCACGTGTCAGATAAGGATTAGATACTCAATGATTGATGCTGACGTGGCGCTGACATGACGGTGATGTGGCGGTGACATGGCGACACGTGGGAAAGAGACCGTCGGCACCGTAGGATTGCGACACATGGCACTTCCTGATTGGCTGATGATGACGTGGCAGTGAGGTGGCAGTTTGACTTGGTCAACCTGGTGATATGGCTGATGACGTGGCAATGACGTGGAGTGACACATGGCGATGATGACTGTCGGCACCGTAGGATGCTGACACGTGGCACGGTACATGTTAGCAGATCGGCTGTGATGGTGACACGTGACACGGCGCACGTTAGCAAAGTCAAACTTTTCTCAGATTCTGATTTGTGGACCCGGCGCACGTTAGCACTGTTCGGCGCACGTTAGGCGTCGCGACGCTGAAGGTCTTGGCGTCGCGACACTGACAATTTACTGAATTGCCATTTTGTCAAATTTTCTCTATTTTGGCTCCAATTTGATTCCAATGCTTTCCCAACTTTATTTATCTGCAAAATAACACAAAACACATCAAAATATTCACAAAACTCAAGAAACTATACAAAATATTAGGTGAAATGAGTGGGAAATAGTGATAGATTTACCACTCATCACAATGCATGATGAAATGGAATCTCTGCAAAAAAACAACACTTATGAGATAGTCAAGCTCCCACATGGAATGAAGACACTGAAAAATAAATGGGTATTCAAGCTCAAGAAAGATGGCAGCGGTAAAGTGGTGAAACACAAAGCTCGGCTAGTGGTTAAAGGATTCCCACAGAAAAAGGGAATTGACTTTGATGAGATATTTTCATCATTGGTAAAAATGTCTTCAATCCGAGTTATCCTAGGATTGGTAGCCAGATTAAACTTGGAGCTTGAACAGACGGATGTCAAAACAACATTTCTTCATTGTGATCTGAATGAAGAAATCTACATGGAGCAGCCAGAAGGATTCAAGGTTTCAGGTAAAGAAAACCTTGTTTGCAAGATTAAAAAGAGCTTGTACGGGCTCAAGCAATCACCGAGGCAGTTGTACAAGAAGTTCGACTCATTCATGGTGGGTCAAGGCTATAAAAGAACTGCAGCAGATCAGTGTGTATACATTTAGAGGTTTCCATATGGAAATTTCGTTGCTCTTCTACTGTATGTAGATGACATGTTGATTGTTGGACAAGAAGCAGCGAAGATCAGCCAGCTGAAGAATGAACTCTCCAAGGCTTTCGACATGAAAGACTTGGGACCAGCTCAACAGATTTCGGGAATGGAGATTGTTTGTGACAGACAGAACAAGAAATTATGGCTTTCACAGGAGAGGTATATTGAACGAGTAATCAGAAGGTTCGATATTTAGAAAGCCAAACCAGTCAGCGTTCCGCTAGCACAGCATTTCAAACTGAGCAAGATTTCGTGCCCCTCATCCAAGAAAGAGATAGAGGAAATATCAGCAATACCATATTCTTCAGCTGTTGGAAGCCTAATGTATGCAATGGTATGTACCAGGCCAGATATTACACAAAGCATGTTATTCAATCAATCTAATCCAATTAATTAATCTTTGATTAATGACCATCCAATGTTCAAACAACGATTTGATTTGCGCGAGTCCAACTCGTTTAAGAATAAATACTCAAAGTAAGTATTCTTGAATTATATTGAACTACAACTTTAAATCCAATTTATTTGTATTCAATACTGATTCCAAATTTAATTCCAAATTAAATATTTACACTTATTTATTTACCTTAAAGACTTGGATTCCAAATCCAATCTTAATGGGTCTCAAAGGCCCAATAACATCCAATGTCATTTTAATTAAAGTCCAATGGGCTTTTAATTAATTATTAAGGCATGGGCTTTGGCCATAATGGATCAAACCCAAAATGCCAAGGCCCAATAGGTTTCACCCTATTGCCAACAAATCAATTTAGGCCCATTAGGCCCAATTAAATTCTTTAAAGGGCCAAGTGATGTATTTGGATTTTATGGAATTGATTTTGGGCCCAATTGGATCCAATCCATAATTCCAAAACCAAACTTGGTCAAACCAAGCCCATTAAGCCAAAATACACACTTTTTAGCCCAATTCATAATTTAAAGGCTTATTAACATAATTATAATATTCCAAATATCACAATTATTTTAATTAAAGTGTAATAGCCATGATTAATTAATTAAACTCAATATTTCCAAAATACCAATTAACTTAATTAATCATGCTTAATCCATCAATTTACGCTAAACACAAATTGAAGCCAAAACACATCATTTCATGCTCAACATGCTCTTGAATTTAACATAAACATTATTTACTTTGATTCCAATCCAATCAAACCAACAATCAACATTTAAACATGCATTTAAACACATCCAATGATGTTATAAAAAAAAAAATTAAACTGCTCAGTGCACTGCAGTCCTATTCGGCCACACTAAGGAATATAAAAAACAAATTTGATCCAATCAATTTATTCCAAATCTAATCATGCACAACTCTAAGTTAACATAATCTAAGCATGCTCAAAGCATCAATTTGAAGGAATCATGCTCAAAACACAAATGCCCCAAATTTTAGTCTCATGAACCCTAAAATTTTCATGCTTAAAATTGGCTCTTGATACCATTGTCAGTGTTCATAGAACATGCCAATGATCTAATAAGCAAGAAAAGGTGTTCATAAATTCATTATAAGTTGCGGAATTACTTACATTGAATGGATTTGAGCTTTTAAAATTTTGAATGAAGATCTCCAAGATCCAACCTTTGTGTTGATTCCAAGCTTTGAGTTGGTTTCCCTATCACCTTAGAAGACTTCTACAAGTGCTAGGTTTTATTGATTTTGCCACAAAATCAAAGAGAAAGAATGAGGAAGCTCATGCCCAAGCTTAGTGTTCTTAGGGTTTGATTTGTGTCAAGTGTTGTGTAATGAGAGAGAGAGATGCCTTTTGTTAAAACCAATTTACCTTTTTCACCTAAACAATGTGGTTGGATAAATGGTTTCACCAAACCATTCCAAGGTAGTTGGAAAGTTGGTGGCTTGGCATAAATGCCAACTACCCTCCCAACTACCACATGTTAAGTGGGCCCCACATTTAAATTCAAAATTCAAATGGATTCTACGAATGTTTGTCGCGGCTCGGATCCGTTTAATCCGATTAAACGAACTTTCATCGCTAAATAATTAAATCTAATTTAATTAAATAACAATGCCTCGCAAATATATTACGAACGTCGTTTACGAATTAATTCTAAATTAATTCGTTCGTTCGTATTAAAGTCCGACTTTAATTTCGTAATGAAATACAATTCATATTAATATATCCGATATATTAATTTTAGCCCATACAAATAAATTAAATAGAAAAATCAAATTTAACTATTAAATTTATTTTACCGATTAATTTCAAATTAATCGCGTTCTCTCTCTTCCGAACACATTTAATCCCAGATTAAATAAAGCCTCAATTAATCCCAGATTAATTTTCTCTCTCTAAATTAATCCCAGATTAATTCTAGTTTAAGTCATCTGTCATCGGTGAATCTTTGGGAAGCGACCCAAGAGAACTCTGGATATGTTGGTAGTAAATCCGGTTATCGGACTATCCGATTAAATGTGTACCTCGTACCACATGCTTACGGATTTACAAGACATGGTTGGCTTCTAGCAAAGCACCGTGCCTACCCAATTCTCCAGAAATATTTTTACTGGAATATACAATTTATGTCATGCGTAGTATACGTAGTATTCTGTATTGCGATCCAGTATCGGATGTCACGTGCTAGGCCTGGGGCTGGAATTATGTCTGCCCCGTACGAAGCACATAATGGGCTTGGTTGGGCCATGTTTGGTTTAGGCTAATTGGTTGGACCCATTTGGGCCCAAAACTATATCCATAAAGTCTAATTATGACTTAATGGACCTTTAATATTAATTGGGCCTAAATTGGTTTCTTGTCTTATAAGGGTGATTCCTTAAATGGGCTTTGGTATTTGGGTTTGACCCATATTGACCAAAATTCCATGCCTTATAAATTAATTAAGAGCCCATTGGACTTTAATTAAATTGACCTTGGATATTAATCGGGCTTTAAGACCCGTAACGATTAGATTTAAAATCTAAGTCGCAAAAGGCACATTAGAAAGTGTAATATTTAATTTGGAATTAAATAAATGAGTTAGTATTAAATACAAATTAAATTGGATTCAATGTTGTAGTTTAGTATAATTCAAGAATTCGTACTTTGAGTACTTATTCGCAAATCGAGTTGGACTCGTGGAAAATCAAATCGTTGTTTGAACATTGGATGGTCATTAATTATCAGATTAATTAATTGAATTAGATTGATTGATAACATGCTTCTGTGAATACATGGATGCGATGTATAAATAATGTATATCGGATGGATATTAGATGGGTGAGGGCAATTTTGGAAATTGTTGTAATAAATTTAGAATTTATTAATTGGACCTGCGTGTCCAGCCTATTACCTTTTGACTATGTGTATTTCTCTTCTCACCTATTCCATTCAATGTAAATGAGGTTTCTTTAGAAGTGTTATGTAATCGGGTAGAAGTAATACTTGTGCTAGCAGGAGAGAGGAAATGGAGAGATTTGTTCTAGGAACAATGTTTAAGTATCCATCCGCATATCATTATTATATTTATTTACGGGCCTTATTATGCGTTTAGAATGCATGCTTAAGGGTGTATGATGATGAGACCTTAACAAAGATAATTAATTGGTTGCCAATTACGCGAAAAACCCTCACTACATATTAAGCATTTTTTCTTCCATTGAGTGATTCTTACTCAAGATCCAAGAATGGCACTGGTTTGTTGGCCAAACTCAAGACCTTTGTCCGTCGCGGATGTGTTTTAATCATGAAGGCTTTGTTCCATATTAGTGTCTTATCCAAGTTATGATTTGTTGGCCAAAGTCAAGATCACTTCTTGTCCATCGACATTGATTACGAAGCTTTCGAAGGTCAATGGGTTCCGCTTAACTGGGATCACTAAGTTTGTTGTGCCAAAGCCAAGACTTAGTTGATTCAGAGGAAAAATGTTAGGGAATATATTGAATATATTGGTATATAAAGGATATATATTTCAGACTTGGATGTCCACCTACTGGATCTAAGAATTGGATGGGATCCAATTGATCTTAGAGATCTACCTAGTTAATTATCATACAATTTGTTGGCCAAAATCAAGATTGTGTGTTATTTAACGGGATCCTAGCCCACTAGGAAACAAGGTTTCCCGAGTACTCCACAGAGGGTTAGAGGCTCGCCAAAAAATAGTGGGAGACAAGTATTAAATTTGCAATATTCGTTTAGTTACTTGCCATACGCGCTCATTTCAAATTTTTCGTCGTTACATTAATATATTTGTTGGACTAATAATTAATCGTTGTTTTAATTAAACAGTTGGACTGTATTCAAAATATTTCATTATAGTTGATTATATAATTGGATTATAGTAATCAATATATTTGAATTAACTAATTTCAATTAATAGTTGATTTTATAATTGAATTATAATAATCAATATAATTGAATTTAATCTATTAAATTATAGTTGATTATATAGTTAGACTATAGTAATCATTATAATCAATAGTACCTAAAATCATTGATTAAATAGTTGGACTATTAGAATCAAGATAAATTGAAAGATTAGTGTTTAAAACATAATCCTGGGTTAAAATTTATTTAAACGACTTTAATTTTCAGATAGGGAATAAAATGTCAGGATAGTCCTGGAGACCGAGAAGTTACTTTATTTGATATAGTGACGTCTCGAGCCTAAGCCCGGAGTTGAGCAAATAGTAGAACATGATATTTGGAATATTCATGTGATGATAACTTTAGTGCTTAATCCGTTAAGCTTGCCAAATAGACTCATTAATTTCTTATTCAGAGCTAAGGATTAGATCTTTATAGTATGGTAATGAAATTGAAGGATCTTCATAGATCTATCCTTAGATCTTAGAAGTATCAATTGCAATAGAAAACTCTTGGAGAGTTAATAGCTATATCAAGGAGACAAAGCCAAAGTTTGCAATAGGGCAAGAAGCGCAAGGCGCACCTTACTTCGACATCACAGAAAGCCAAGGCTTGGCCAAAGGCTTCTGGAGTGTGGAAAAGGGGCAAAGGCAAAATCATTATAATCTTCTGGGAAGGCAAATGACATATCCTAAGATGTCTACCAAAACTGTGGCAAACGGGGTCACTGGAAGCGTGACTGCCGTATGGACAACGCAGATATGAAGGAATTGAAGACGGGCAAGGCTCCGACTTCAAATATGTTTGTTATAAACATGTTCACTAACTAATATTAAAATTGGATTTTAGATACTGAGTGTGGTACATAAATATGTACTGGTGTGCAGAATCTACTGATAAGCAGGATACTGATCTCAGTTGAGATTTATCTTCGAATCAGAAATGGGACAATTGTCGATGTTTTAATCGTAGAAACATAAGTTTAGGAACTACCCTTCGGGTGTGTACTTAAATTAGGAAACTGTTAAAATTTAACTAGTTTGACTAGAAACATTATCTCTATATCAGGGTTTAACCCGTTGCGGGTATACCTTTATATTCTAGAACACTAAAGTGTTTTATTTTATAAAGATGATATTGAGATAAACACATTAGATGTGAATAACAGTATTTATATTTTGAATATAAATAAATCTCAAACGTATAACATGACAAACAGATAGCCCAAACTGAATTAATCAGTTGAGACTTATTTGTGGCATTGTTATCTGGGACACAATTTACAAGACTCGTATATCCACACTTTCGAAGAGTGGATACTAGGACGAATTTGATTCTAGTCAAATAATGTCTACGAATCTAGTTTATTGGGCAAAATGCCTAAAACACCTTTTACTTGGTAAAAGTGTAAGTGCCATTGATATGTTAGCCCTTGTTCATAGTGATGTAAGTGGGCCCATGTCTAGCTAGGCTAGATGTGGAAATGAATATTTCGTGACCTACACGGATGTGGCATCGCGTTATGGTTATGTTTTTCTTTTGACACACGAATCGAAAACTTTTTATAGTTTCGACACGAAGTAGACAAACAGATCGGCGAGAGTATTAAACATCATGATTGGACCGTGATGAAAATACTTAAGCAATAAGTTTCTCAAATACTTGAAAGAGTATAGTATTCTTTCAATGAGGACTCCTCTCGGAACACGTCAATTTGACAGTGTGTCTGAACTGAGAAACCAAATTTTGTTGGACATGATAAGGTTAATCATGAGTCGCTCTGAGCTACCATTTCCTTCATGGGATACGCATTAATCAGTGCAAAACTTATTTTGAATAAGGTTCCATAAAACTCTGTTTGACAGACATCATATTAGATATGAACAGGAAAGAAACTGGGTTTCTCATTCCTGTAGATTTGGGAATGCTGGGCATATGTTTGGATGATACCAAACTAAAAACCAAATCGGGTAAGTGCCTAAGTTGTGGGTTATCCTAGGGAAACAAAAGTATAGTACTTATACAACTCACAAGAGAACAATGTAATTGTTGCTCACCATGCGGTTTTCCTAAGAGGAATACTGTAGGCACTGCATTTTTGCATATAAGTCCCTATGATGAGTCTCGTATGGAGACACTACCTCTTTGATTGTGAAAGCCGCGGGTAACGAACGTTGGAAGGGAAAAGTCAAGAATTGACACATTGTTGGATTTAATTCGCTGGAGTAGCTGCGGGTTCACTTGTTGGACCTCCGTTTTAAAACACATCCTTAACCCAAACCCCCGGAAGACACACACCAAGCCCACACATACACCAAGCCACACGCCCAAGCCCATTAAATCACTTCCCTAAGAAATCCGCACATTAAACACATGTTGAAATCAAACCAAATGACCTTCCCAAATTAAATAAATCACATACCAAAATTAAATAATGTCAAATAAAATCCCATCAAAAGCTTTCCTAATTCACTTAAATTACATTCCCTAAAAAGATACAAATCAAATCATATCCCTAATCAAAAGAGAAGAAATGAAATTAAATCAAATCACTTCCCTAATTAAAAGATTTCCTTATCACACACTAATTTAAAAGATATTCCCTTTAATGCACAAATCCTTCTCCTTCTCAAATAAGGAAAGCCCTCATCCCTTTGCCTATAAAAAACACCCTTCACCAACACATTAAACCCCCAAGCTCATTCATCTTACTCACAAAAAATCTCACAAAACCACCCTAGCATTCACTCCCCCTCTTCTCTCAAAAAAAACAAACACCAAATAAACCCTAGCAGTTCTCGGTTCCAAACTCTCTCTCTCATCTCTATTCATGGCTGCCCTCCTCCAAAAATCCTAAGCCATTCACGGCCTATACCCCTCACGCCTACAGTACTTAAGAGTACTAGTTCTGTATCCTACGTGACATCATCTCCACTATGACTGGAGTTATACTTCCGTCTTGACATCACACCCAATACACTACGATTCTCAATAAACCCAGCAGAGGCGTACACAGAACCGGTTAAAGCCCTGGATGACCAAAACCGAAGCATATTGATTGTCGCAAGTATTAGTGGTGCAAGTCTGTAGGCACTGCATTTTTACACATAAGTCCCTATGATGAGTCTCATTTTGGAGACACTACCTTTTAAGTCACGGAGGTCACGGAAAACGGACATCGGAAGGGGAATTCAGAATAAACAAGGTTCACTGTTTTCGTTGGTGCTGCGTTCGTTACTTCGTTCGAACGTTAGGCAGATTACGGATGTTGGTGCCGCGTTCGATTTAGCATTCGAACGGTGTCGGTAATTCTGGTTTTGCTGCTAGCCTCACATTAAGCCCAATTCGCCCAAACCTTGGCCCACACGCCCAAGCCCACTTAAAACACATATTTAACACATGGTGAAATCAAAATAAATCTAAAAATCACATACCAAATTAAAAGATATCATACCTAATCTAAACCAATCAAATATAATCTTACCAAGTTAAAATCAATCAACCAATATATTATTCCCAAACTTAAAATATTGTATGCCTAATCAACATAAACTAAATATTCAACCTTCCCTATCTAGCCAAGATTTGTCCCCCCTCAATCTTTGACTTCCCTTAACCAACACCAAATCAAATCCCTTTCTTGTCAAGCCTAACCCTTTGCCTAAACACACACATAAAACAGCCCCCCGAACCACACCATAACATCACCGAAAATCACACCCAACAGTAGCCAAAACACAGTCGCAAACCCCACCTTACTGCATGCCAAAGCTGCTCTCTGTTCAGCCTCTCAAATTGCTGAGAAACTGCCCACTGCACTGCCATCAAATCACTGCAAATCAGCCTCTAAAACAGTCCCCTGACCACCAAAATTGCACCCTGAAAACAGTCCCTAAATCCCCAAACCAGTGACAAAAAATACTGCACTTAAAACCCACAAAAAAACACCCAAAACAGTCCCTTATATATAAAAACAGTGACCTGAAAATACATCAAAGAAACAGCAGTAAAACAGTGGCAAAATGGGACGAAAACAGCAGTCCGAGCAGCGAGACAGCGAGGTAAAAAAATGCAAACCAGTGAACCAGAAACGTTGCGAAGCGATAACCCTTCCCACGGTTGTAAACACGAGTCCGGAAGACGACTTAAAAGGTTAGACCTGAGGGTACCTTTCACACTTGTCTTTTTTTTATTTGATTTTTATTGATTCTTTTAATTGTGTTTTAATTATTTATGGAATATTGTTTGCATGTGATGTGTGTTGTGGCCATTGATTAAAATGGAAAATACGTCTTCTCTCATGGTATATAGGATGGAAACCCAGACGTAAATTCCGTAGCCGATTCCGAATGGACGGTAGTGCGGTCTGTACTTGAGATACAACTCCACGTACCACTTGAGTAAACGGCATATATTTCGCTTTATGTTATTTTGATTATTCTCACTTTATTATTACGTCTTTCAATTTCCGCATGTTATTTATTTATGTTATGATGCGATCGAGCGCATGGGCTTAGTAAGTGGAATGAAAGATCCCCTATGGGGAAGGGTTAAAGCCCTTTACCACGATGTTTTGCCGCGCCGGTTGATGTGTGTTCGGTTGAATGCAAGACACGTTCAATCGGACATATTAAGTTTGATATATTGTCTTTATTTCATGTATTGTGATGTGACGCGCATGGGCTTAGTATGTTGGTCTAAAGGTCCTCTCTTTGAGAGACAAAGAGCCCCAAAAGGCCACCTTTACGGCAGTACTTCGCCGCGCCCCTTTATTTTGTTGTTTAGTATGACGTCTTCTTACATGACCATGCATCATATCACATTGCGCATGGGCTTAGTATGTTGGTCTAAAGGTCATCTTTTTGAGAGACAAAGAGCCTAAAAGGCCACCTTCACGGCAGTACTTTGCCACGCCTCTTTTATTTAGTTATTCGCTTCGTAACGTCCTTTTGAAAATTCATGCATCATATTGCATTGCGCATGGGCTTATCAAGTGAGATTAAGGGTCCTCCACTTTGAGGGGTGGAAATGCTTGAAAGCTACCTTTGCTACAATGATTTGCCGCGCCCCTTAATCTGTTGTTATGTACGAGAACTCATATATTCATCTGTTCATGTATGTGTCATGTCGTTTACTGTGTTTTGGAGGTCACTACTATAACCCCGTTCGAACGTGTTCCGAAACGCCGGACGAACGCGTGTTTTCTGTATGGTCCCGTTCGAACGCGTTATCAAACGCTATACGAATGCGAACCTTCTGTTTACCGTTCGAACGCGTTATCAAACGCTATACGAACGCGAACCTTCTGTTTACCGTTCGAACGCGTTTTCAAACGCTATACGAACGCGAACACACTGAACTGAGACATATTAATCACATGCCATGTATAATTGTTTCTTAGGTGATTTTTTTATGAAACCCTATATAATCATTCTTATCTTTGTGCACATCATAATGAAAAACATGTTTATTCCATTGGTTGCATCATTTGCCTTAGTCTTGATTTAACGTATTACGATTCATATACCTTTGTCATGATGACTTTGGAGTATTATTTCTTGTGGTATATCGGATGGAAACCCAGACATAAATTCCGTAGCCGATTCCGAATGGACGGTAGTGCGGTCTGTACTTGGGATACAATTCCACGTATCACTTGGAAAAGTTCTCACATGTATGCTTGTATGGTTAGTATGTATGCTTGTGTTTTTCTTGAACATGATATGCTAAATGAAGTTGTATGTTCGTTGTTACTTTGAGGTATTTTCAAGCATGCAATTTTAGATGTGATATATATGTGAAATGTGTGCATAAGTTTTATTTTGTATATGGGAATTTAGAAGCATGATACTCTTGGAAATAAGTGTTACTTAAGCTTGATTAAATTATCACATAAATCCTTTCATTACAATTGACATGAGTAAGGGACCATTCCGAACCCAACGGTTTGAGGTCTTCCCTTGCGAGGGGTGAGTGCGGCCTTAAATCTCATTTTCCCGGTTCACACCGGGTGGCGACTCCATTATTCTCCGGTTTAGTCCCCCGTGGCTATTCCGTACTCCCGACCGGGCTGCGAGCCCAGGACAGCATGCGTCACCCAGGTAGCTGTGTTCCCACAGTCTGGCGACTCCACTGGGGATAGAGAATTGGCCCCGAAATATTGTCTTGTAATGTTTGGATTTATGTTTTAATTGACCATGTCTATAGTGGATAAAGTGGGGGTTTAATCAAGGGCACATTGAGGCTAGGTAATGGTTTGGTGTCTTCCTTCACTCACTACCTTTCTAGAAGGAAAAGATGTGAGGACACCTATATGGCCCTCTACTCGTAGCCTTTGTGATGGACTAATTTGGAGGACTCGTTGTTTATTCCTGACACCAAGCGATAAGAGCCTAAGAGGCTTTGGGTACTTAAGTGAGCCTCACTCCACCTTTCCTCTGGGGAATCTACAACGGGAATTTCATTTGACAGTCCGTCACACACCATAGCTCATTGGCACGTACCTTAGTGTATAAAAAAAGGTGCGCTCACTTGGTTGCTCGAACCCTTGAGTGGGGAGACCTAGTTGTGGGCCATTCTTTGCCGATGAGAGCCTTTGTCTACACTCTTGTGAACCCACCCATAGACTGGTTTGTATGGTTAAAGTAAACAATTATTTCCTTAAGAATGTGCTTATGGACCATCATCATTTGGATGCAGTTGGACTATTGTCAGAAATGCGGGCTTGCTGGGCCATTTAAACTGGGGCAAGTTCGCACCTTATGACTATTAGGTCAAAAGCTTCTGAAATGTTGATAAGCCATTATTGTAGAAATTTTTATGTCATGTTTGCATCATCTTTCTTCTATGCTTGTGTTTGGGAACATCATCGTTTGAATCCATTTGGACCATCTGTCATGGGATATGGGCTTGTTGGGCCATTTAAACTGGGACAAGAACGTATTTCATGACTATTGGGCCAAAGGCTTCTAAGTGATTGATGGGCCAATTTGTGATTGTGTTCGGAACGTTATCATTTGGGTTTAGTCGGGCACTTTGTCATGAGATGTGAACTCATTGGGCCATTTAAACTGGGATGGGTTCACTCCTATGACGATTAGCCCGAAAGATTCCAAAATGATAACGGGCCGATTTGTTTGAGAATTTTAGTTGATTTAGTATGTTATATATGTTACATGCATCTCATGCACCCTATGCATACATACATCATGTTAACCCTTGTGTTCTGAAAGCCATCATAGATTCCTGTTGGGTTAGGGAAAAAGGAAGACTCACCAGAATACTGGGAACAGACATGAGTGAATCAGATATTGAGGTATCCCGCATGGATCAGTTGGAAAACGGTCTCGCCAAGGTCACAGAACAATTGCAAGCCTTGACTACTGCCATGACAAATATGGCTGTGCCCCGTGCTGGGGGAAATTCTGAGAATGTAAGGCGCGAGGAGCCTTCGAATGGGTTGGGGGATGATATCCCCACTTTTGATGATGACATGGCAGAGTATACAACAGGCAAATTGATTGGGTCTTAGGCAGAATTTCAGAAGCTCCGGGATCAGGTTGAAACAGTTACCCGCAAAATGAGGGGTAAACATGAAGAGTTGTTAGATTATGAGGTAATGACCTTCGGAGAACAGCTGCCAGCTCAGTTTAAAATGCCCGACATGGCCAAGTTTAATGGGAATGGAGACCCAAGAGTCCATCTGCAGCAATATGTCTCAGTCATGAGTTCAGTAGGCCTATCACAGCGCCAAGTCCAAAAAATGTTTGGGATGTCACTCGAGGGGGCACCTGTGGTTTGGTATCATAGCCTTGAGAAGAAGGTTAAGGAAGATTGGAGGGAACTAGCTGATGCTTTTCTGAAGCAGTATGTTACAAACTTAGAGATCGACTTGTCACTCCGAGATTTGGAGAACACTAAGCAGAAGCTGGAAGAAAGCTTCAAGGAGTATATAGACCGCTGGAGAAGCCAACTTCTGAAGATGCAGACTCGGCCCTCTGAGAAAGACCAGATCAAAATGATCATCAAGGGTACTAAGCCCTCTATTTATAGTAAGCTGAGGAGGATGACTTCGATGATTTCTGATTTTCGACAGTTGAGGGAAACTGTCATGGATATAGAAGAAGAAGAAGCTGAGAACAAAAAGATCTATGGCCAGAATATGAGGACTTTTGGGGGGCATTCTGAGGCCAAACCCGCTGCTGCCGAAGTCGCTGCCATCAGAAACAGGCAATTCTCCAACCTTGGTAGACCTTTGTCGGAGGTATTTGAAAAGTTACAGGGACAAGGAATCTTGAAACCCTTAGAAGGCAAGCCACTTCCACACCCCCCACCATCACACATAAATGTGAACCTTTATTGTCACTTCCACCAGCTACATGGCCATGACACCGACAACTACAGCCGCCTCAGGCATGAAATTCAAGATCTCATAGATTCCCACAAAATACCGAACCCATGAAAAGAAACCATCAACCACCAAGCTTCTTACGTGGATGACAGTGAAGAACAATAGGCCGAGGAAGAAGGCAGTGCTACGGATGATGGAGATGTTCCTCCTAGTCTATTTGATCCAGTTTTTTTAATGACATTGATTTTGTTACTTTTTCGAACTCTTTTCCTCAACAATAATAAAGACGTTCATTTTGCTGAAACTCTTATGCAACATGAGTATATTTGAGAAAAGTATTCAACCTTGGTACTATGGAATCCAGTGATGAGCACGGGGAACCTTCGAAGTAAGCAAACAGAAAAGATAAGATAGACATTCAGAAATTGGGAAATAGAGTCAGTGAAAATATCAGACTCGGAAGGGAATTAGTTCACCGAGCCGATCAACATAGACAGATTGAAATAGTGGTTTGCCTGAGGAAAAGAAGACTAAGCAATCACCAAAAGAATTGACGGAAGACCTAACCCGATGGGATAGGAACATTCATATATACACGTAACGTATTTTGCATCCTTTCGTGTTTGTTCTGTTTTGTATTCACAGGTTTTGAAGAAGAAAAAGAAAAGTGGCAAAGACACGCCAAACAGAAGAAGTAACAATACAATATCAGCAGTCTTCAGGAATGAATCACATGGGTGAGGCCCATATCAGCAGTATCAGTCTGGCGGCGAGGCCCATATCGGTAGCAGTTAGGGCCAAGGCCCACTTCAGTATCAGCATTGCCGGGTATGGCATTCTGGGGGCGAGGCCCACATTACATCAGATCAGTTTCTGCCGAGAATGACACTCCGAGAATGGAGATATAGTCCGGGAATGGACAGTTCAAGAATGAACAAGCCAAGAATGGCAATCCAAGAATGGAGCAGAGTTCAAGAATGAACAAGTCGGAAATGACACTCCGAGAATGGAGATATAGTCCGGGAATGGACAGTTCAAGAATGAACAAGCCGAGAATGGCAATCCAAGAATGGAGCAGAGTTCAAGAATGAACAAGTCGGAAATGACACTCCGAGAATGGAGATATAGTCCGGGAATGGACAGTTCAAGAATGAACAAGCCAAGAATGGCAATCCAAGAATGGAACACAGTTCAAGAATGAACAGGCCGAGAATGGCACTCCAAGAATGGAAGCACAGGTTCGGGAATGGACCACCTTACAATAACGGTTCAGGAATGGACCACCTTACAGTGACAGTTCGAGAATGGACCACCTTACAGTAACAGTTCGAGAATGGACGCCTCACAGTAACGGTTCGGGAATGGACCACCTTACAGTAACAGTTCGAGAATTGACGCCTCACAGTAACGGTTCGGGAATGAACCAACTCACAGTAACGGTTCGAGAATGGACCACCTCACAGTAACGGTTCGGGAATGAACCAACTCACAGCACAGGTTCGGGAATGGACCACCTTACAGTAACGGTTCGGGAATGGACCACCTTACAGTAACAGTTCGGGAATGGACATCTCACAGTAACGGTTCGGGAATGAACCAACTCACAGTAACGGTTGGAGAATGGAGCACCTCACAGTAATGGTTCGGGAATGAACCAACTCACAGTAACGGTTCGGGAATGAACCAACTCACAGTAACGGTTCGCGAATGGACACCTCACAGTAACGGTTCGGGAATGAACCACCTCACAGTAATAGTTCGGGAATGGACATCTCACAGTAACAGTTCGGGAATGAACCAACTCACAGTAACGGTTCGAGAATGGACCACCTCACAGTAACGGTTCGGGAATGAACCAACTCACAGTAACGGTTTGGGAATGGACCACCTCACAGTAACGGTTCGGGAATGAACCAACTCACAGTAACGGTTCGAGAATGGACCACCTTACGGTAACGGTTCGAGAATGGACCACGTCACAATACGGTTCGGGAATGAACCAGGGGTCGCAGCACCTCACCATCCAAATCAACTCAACTCAACACATGGTAAGTCAAGTGGCAGCTGGCGAGCCAGGTAAGTGAAAATGCATTGCATAACTTTGATAGGATTGTCACTGTTGCACTTTACACAAGTCCCAGCAAAGTGGGGGCGACTGTAGGCACTATATTTTTACACATAAGTCCCTATGATGAGTCTTATTTTGGAGACACTACCTTTTAAGTCACGGAGGTCACGGAAAACGGAAGGGGAATTCAGAATAAACAAGGTTCACTGTTTTCGTTGGTGCTGTGTTCGTTACTTCGTTCGAACGTCAGGCAGATTGCGGACGTTGGTGCCGAGTTCGATTAGGCGTTCGAACGGTGTCGGTAATTCTGGTTTTGCTGCTAGCCTCAAATTAAGCCCAATTCGCCCAAACCTTGGCCCACACGCCCAAGCCCACTTAAAACACATATTTAACACATGGTGAAATCAAAACAAATCTAAAAATCACATACCAAATTAAAAGATATCATACCTAATGTAAACCAATCAAATATAATCATACCAAGTTAAAATCAATCAACCAATATATTATTCCCAAACTTAAAATATTGTATGCCTAATCAACATAAACTAAATATTCAACCTTCCCTATCTAGCCAAGATTTGTCCCCCCTCAATCTTTGACTTCCATTATCCAACACCAATCAAATCCCTTTCATTGTCAAGCCTAACCCTTTGCCTATAAAAAGAGCCATTCACCAACCTTCTCAAGGCTAGCTAGCTCATACACATAAGATACACACAACTCACATAAATCAGAAGAGAAAAGAAAATAACCCCAAGCCTTCACATTAAAAGCACCATCATAACACGCCAAGATCCCTAGCCACTCACGGCAACAACAAGAAGAAAAATAGAAATAATCCCATTCATCTCCCCACTCCACAACCGAAAACAGCAGCCCCTACACCCCCTAAAACAGCCCATACAGCATCCCAACACACACATAAAATAGCCCCCCGAACCACACCATAACATCACCGAAAATCACACCCAACAGTAGCCAAAACACAGTCGCAAACCCCACCTTACTGCATACCAAAACTGCTCTCTGTTCAGCCTCTCAAATTGCCGAGAAACTGCCCACTGCACTGCCATCAAATCACCACAAATCAGCCTCTAAAACAGTCCCCTGACCACCGAAATTGCACCCTTAAAACAGTCCCTAAATCCCAAAACCAGTGACAAAAAATACTGCACTTAAAACCCACAAAAAACACCCAAAACAGTCCCTTATATATCAAAACAGTGACCTGAAAATACATCAAAGAAACAGCAGCAAAACAGTGGCAAAACGGGACGAAAACAACAGTCCGAGCAGCGAGACAGCGAGGTAAAAATGCAAACCAGTGAACCAGAAAAGTTACGGAGCGATAACCCTTCCGACGGTTGTAAACGCGAGTCCGGAAGACGACTTAAAAGGTTAGACCTGAGGGTACCTTTCACACTTATTTTTTTTTATTTGATTTTTATTGATTCTTTTAATTGTGTTTTAATTATTTATGGAATATTGTTTGCATGTGATGTGTGTTGTGGTCATTGATTAAAACGGAAAATACATAGTCTCTCATGGTATATAGGATGAAAACCCAGACGTAAATTCCGTAGCCGATTTCGAATGGATGGTAGTGCGGTATGTACTTGGGATACAACTCCACGTACCACTTGAGTAAACGGCGTATATTTCGCTTTATGTTATTTTGATTATTCTCACTTTATTATTACGTCTTTTAATTTCCGCATGTTATTTATTTATGTTATGATGCGATCGAGCGCATGGGCTTAGTAAGTGGAATAAAAGATCCCCTATGGGGAAGGGTTAAAGCCCTTTACCACGATGCTTTGCCGCGCCGGTTGATGTGTGTTCGGTTGAATGCAAGACACGTTCAATCGGACATATTAAGTTTGATATATTGTCTTTATTTCATGTATTGTGATGTGACGCGCATGGGCTTAGTATGTTGGTCTAAAGGTCCTCTCTTTGAGAGACAAAGAGCCCCAAAAGGCCACCTTTACGGCAGTACTTCGCCGCGCCCCTTTATTTTGTTGTTTAGTATGACGTCTTCTTACATGACCATGCATCATATCACATTGCGCATGGGCTTAGTATGTTGGTCTAAAGGTCCTCTTTTTGAGAGACAAAGAGCCTAAAAGGCCACCTTCACGGCAGTACTTTGCCGCGCCTCTTTTATTTAGTTATTCGTTTCGTAACGTCCTTTTGAAAATTCATGCATCATATTGCATTGCGCATGGGCTTATCAAGTGAGATTAAGGGTCCTCCACTTTGAGGGGTGGAAATGCTTGAAAGCTACCTTTGCTACAATGATTTGCCGCGCCCCTTAATCTGTTGTTATGTACGAGAACTCATATATTCATCTGTTCATTTATGTGTCATGTCGTTTACTGTGTTTTGGAGGTCACTACTATAACCCCGTTCGAACGCGTTCTGAAACGCCGTACGAACGCGTGTTTTCTGTCTGGTCCCGTTCGAACGCGTTATCAAACGCTATACGAACGCGAACCTTCTGTTTACCGTTCTAACGCGTTATCAAACGCTATACGAACGTGAACCTTCTGTTTACGGTTCGAATGCGTTTTCAAACGCTATACAAACGCGAACACACTGAACTGAGACATATTCATCACATGCCATGTATAATTGTTTCTTAGGTGATTTTTTTTATGAAACCCCATAAAATTATTCTTATCTTTGTGCACATCATAATGAAAAGCATGTTTATTCCATTGGTTGCGTCATTTGCCTTAGTCTTGATTTAATGTATTACGATTCATATACATTTGTCATGATGACTTTGGAGTATTATTTCTTGTGGTATATCGGATGGAAACCCATACATAAATTCCGTAGCCGATTCTGAATGGACGGTAGTGCGGTCTGTACTTGCGATACAATTCCACGTATCACTTGGAAAAGTGCTCACATGTATGCTTGTATGGTTAGTATGTATGCTTGTGTTTTTCGTGAACATGATATGCTAAATGAAGTTGTATGTTCGTTGTTACTTTGAGGTATTTTCAAGCATGCAATTTTAGATGTGAGATATATGTGAAATGTGTGCATAAGTTTTATTTTGTATATGGGAATTTAGAAGCATGATACTCTTGGAAATAAGTGTTACTTAAGCTTGATTAAATTATCACATAAATCCTTTCATTACAATTGACATGAGTAAGGGACCATTCCGAACCCAACGGTTTGAGGTCTTCCCTTGCGAGGGGTGAGTGCGGCCTTAAATCTCATTTTCCCGGTTCACACCGGGTGGCGACTCCATTATTCTCCGGTTTAGTCCCCCGTGGCTATTCCGTACTCCCGACCAGGCTGCGAGCCCTGGACAGCATGCGTCGCCCAGGTAGCTGTGTTCCCACAAAGTCTCAGGTTAAGACCAAATACACCTACCCTGATTTCGGACTTCCATAGACACATAGTTACACTACCAATGGAATTCCGAGGGGTCTATCCAGAGCGAAGCTATTTTCTGTACAATCGGTAAAACACAACCTCCTATTACACTTGCATGAGTATCCAATACCGAAATATATGAGAACTATGATATTGTGCCCTCACAACGCGCACAAGTGTAATACTAGTCTCTTACGCATTATCGATGTCCAATCTCGATAATACTCTGACTAGGGATATTTAATGATTAATCCTTCGAGGACTGATATTGTCTCATATCATCTCAATCCAGGAACTAATCATAAGGACCTCCTATCATTTATACATCTAGGTGATCTAATCACAAATGATAAGAGTGCAATCTCCTTGTCACATAGTTAATTTGTACAACAACACCATGATCTGTACAAATAGTGACGCTATTGGTCATAATTGTCCAACAATCTCCCACTTGGCCTATGGCCTGTCACTCGAGTGTCATACACCCGAACTATGTACGGTTCGTTCAAACGGTTGAGGAAAGGCTTTCGTTAGCGGATTTGCGTTATTATCGTCTGATGTGATTTATTCGATCATCACATCGCCACGATGTATGATCCAAACGAATCAGATGAATAGTCGTAGTATATATCTGGATCGTTGATGAGACCATTAATTCTTTATCCTGTGCTGACGCCCAGCTCAGCTGCTTTCAGAACTATATCTAATCTAATTAGATTTATCATCGACCCAAATGGCTTCTATTGCTACCTCAGCCGCAGCAATAACCCGCATTTGTTGTTTATTCGGTAACAGTATCTTGGTTGGAAGATTTCCAGCTCAATGTTCCGTTATTCAAACTGTATAGTACCGTTGTTTTTATCGGTTAGGAAACTTGCAGCAGTGATCCCAGTCACTTCAAGTTCTCATTCTCCATAGTTTAAGACATCATCCTTAGTTCTCTAAGATACTAACGGATGTTCTTAATATCAATCCAGTGACTATCACTTGGATTGACCTGTTTGTGACTCCATATGCTCAAAGCCTATGATACACCAGGTCACGTACATTTTTCGATGTACGAGTTCTCAGAGAGTGTTAACAACTTTAAATCTATCCCAGTAGATCTTTATTCCTAGAATAAAGGTTGTTTCTCCCAAGAATTCTACGGAGAATTTTCATGAAAGCCAAGCTTTCACCGATTGTAATATGGGAATATCATTACCAAGAAATGACATATCATCATTATTTAGGACAGTCACTTTCAGTGCGCTCCCACTAATCTCCTTATATACACAAGAATCATTTCTCGTTTTGAATTAAATCACAAAAAATTATGATTACATCAAAATGATAATTCCAAGAACCTAATGCTTGCTTCAATCCAAACATGGATCGAATAACCTGCAAACCTTGTTTGCTAGTTTTGATACGACAAAATCTTCAGGATATTGTAAACATCCTCCAAAAGGTTTCCTTTTCAGGAAAATGATTTTTCGTTCAGCTGCCATATTTCATAAATGAAACATGCAGCATCAGCAAGCATTATCCAAATGGATTTAACGTGGCAACAGGTAAAAGATTTCGTTGTAATCAACACAATGTTGATAACGATACCTTTCCGCTACAAGCCTAGCTTAGTACGTTGGTATGCTGACATCCACGTATGTCTTCCTTGAAGACTTATATAGTACCAATAGGCACAATGCCTTGCGGTACAACAACTAGTCTCTAAACATAGTTGGTATACATGGAATCCATTTCGGACTTCATAGCACTTTGCCATAATAGGGAGTCGATACCTTGTATCACTTCCTCATATGTAGTTAGTTCGTCTTCCTCAATAAGATTGACATCTTTATGAGGTGAGATCAGAAACCCATACCTCCCAGATTGTTTTCTGATTCTCTCCGACTAGCGCGGTTCTTGTGTATTCGAAGATTGTGGTACAGTTTCATCCTTGATAAAATGTTTGTGTTCCATTAAAGAATTGGTGCATGGAACGATATTACTCTGATTTTTCATCCAGTTTTACTTTCCTCCCACTTACCACTGCATTTAGGTATTCCTCTCAGGAAAAACGCATGGCGAGCAACAATTAAATTGTTCTCAAGTGAGTTGTATAAGTACTATACTTTGGTTTCCCTAGGATAACCAATAATTAGGCACTTATCCGATTTGGGTTCTAGTTTGGTATCATCCAAACATATGCCCAGCATCCCAAATCTTCACGAGTGAGAAAACCTAGTTTCTTTCCTGTTCATATCTAATATGAAATCTGTCAAACAGATTTTCATGGAACCTTATTCAAAATAAGTTTTGCACTGTTAAATGCTTATCCTTTGAAGGAAAATGGTAGCTCAGACCGACTCATGATTAACCTTATCATGTCCAACAAAATTCGATTTCTCCGTTCGGACACACCGTCAAACTGACGTGTTCCGGGAGGAGTCCTCATTGAAAGAATACTATACTCTTTCAAGTATTTGAGAAACTTATTGCTTAAGTATTTTTCCATCTCGGTCTTACTGTGACGGTTTTAATACTTTAGCCAATCTATTTGTCTACTTCGTGTCGAAACTCTAAAAGTTTCCGATTTGTGTTTCATAAGAGACACATAACCATAACGCGATGCCACATTCGAAAAGGTCACGAAATACTAATATCCACCTCTAGCCTAGCTAGATATGGGCCCACTTACGTCACTATGAACGAGGGATAACAGATCGATGGCACTTACACTTTTACCAAGTAAAAGGTATTTTAGGTACTTTACCTAATAAACTAGATTCGTAGACATCATTTGAATGGAATCAAATCTGTCCCAGTATCCACTCTTCAAAAGTGTGGATATACGAGTCTTGTTTAATGTGTCCCAGACAACACCGCCACAAATACGTATTATCTGATCAAATCAGTTTGAGCTATTTGTTCGCCATATTATATGTTTGAGATTTATTTATATTCAAAAGATAAATACTGTTATTCACATCTAATGTGTTTATCTCAATATCATCTTTATAAAATAAAACACTTTAGTGTTCTAGAATATAAAGGTATACTCGCAACGAGTTATACTCGATATAGAGATAATGTTTCTAGTCAAACTAGTTACATTATAACAGTTTCCTAATTTAAGTACACACCCGAAGGGTAGTTCCTAAACTTAGGTATCTACGGTAAAACAGCGACTTTCGTCTCGTTTCCGATTCACAGATTAATCTCAATTGAAGTCAGTATCCTGCTCATAGCAGATTCTGCACATCCATGCATATTTATGTATCACACTTAGTATTTAAAATCCAATTTTAATACTAGCAGTGAACATATTTATGACAAATATATTTGAAGTCAGAGCCTTGCTCATCTTCAATTCCTTCATGTCTGCTTTGTCCATACAGCAGTCACACTTCAGTGATCCCATTTGCCATAGTTTAAGCAAACATCTTGGGATATGTCATTTGTCTTCCTAGAAGACAGTAATGATTTTGCCTTTGCCCTTTTCTATATCCCAGAAGCCTTTGGCCAAGCCTTAGGTTTCTAGAATATCGAAGTAAGGTGCGCCTTGCGCTACTTGCCTTATTGCAAACTTTGGCTTTATCTCCTTGAGAATAGCCATTAACTCTCCAAGAGTTATTAATTGCAATTTAATACTTCTAAGATCTAAGAATAGATCTATGAAGATCCTTCAATTTCTTCATCATACTTTAAGGATCTAATCCTTAGTTCTTATTAGGAAATTAAGGAGTCATTTTGACAAGTATAATGGATTAAGCACTAAAGTTATCATCACATGAATCTTCCAAAGATCATGCTCTAATATTTGCTTAACTCTGGGCTTAGGCCTAATATGTTATTTTATCAAATAAAGTAACTTATTAGTTTCCAGGACCATCCTGAAATTTTATTCCCAATTTGAAAATTAAAGTCGTTTAAACACATTTTCACCCTGGATTATGTTTTAAACACTAATCTTTCAGTTATCTTGATTCCAATAGTCTAACTATCCAATCAACGATTTCGGGTACAATCTAATGTAACGATTACTATAGTCTAACTATATAACTAATTACAATTTTATTGTTTAAAATCAAATATATATTGATTCTTATAATCCAATTATATAATCAACTATAAATGATCGGTAAAATTCAAATATATTGATTACTATAATCCAATTACATAATCAACTATAAATGAAAGGTAAAATTCAAATATATTGATTAATATAATCCAATTATATAATCAACTATAAATGAAGTAGTTTGAATACAGTCCAACTGTTTAATTAAAACAACAATTAAATATTAGTCCAACTAATATATTAATTTATAGACGAAATATTGAAATGAGCGCGTATGACAAGTATCTAAACGAAATTGCAAATCTAATACTTGCCTCCCACTATTTTTCGGCGAGCCTCTATCCCTCTGTTGAGTACTCGGGAAACCTTGTTTCCTAGTGGGCTTGGATCCCGTTAAATAACACACAATCTTCACTTAGGCCAACAAATTGTATGATACTTAACTAGGTATGTCTCTAAGATCAATTGGATCTCATCCAATTCCTAGATCCATTAGGTGGACATCCAAGTCCGAAACATATATACAATATATTTTCCTACCCTTTTTCCTCTGAATCAACTAAGCCTTGGCTTTGGCTCAACAAGCTTAATGATTCCAGTTAAGCGGGACCCATTGACATGGAAAGCTTCGTAATCAATGTCGATGGACAATAAGTGATCTTGACTTTGGCCAACAAATCACCACTTGGACAAGACACCGATATGGAACGAAACTCTCATGATTCGAACACATCCGCAATTGACAAAGGTCTTGACTTTGGCCAACAAACCAATGCCAACTTTGGATCTTGAGTAAGAATCACTCAACGGAAGGAAAAACGCTTAATATGTTTTGAGGGTTTTTCGCGTAAATTGGCAACCAATTTATTATCTTTGATTAGGTCTCATCATACACCCTTAATCATGCATTCTAAAAGCATAATAAGGCGCGATAAATAAATTAAAAATGATATGCGGATGGATATGTCACAAATTATTCCTAGAACAAATCACTCTATTTCCTCTCCCCGGCTAGAACTATTCTAACTTCTACCCAATTACATAATACAATAAAGAAACCTCATTTACATTGAGGGGAATTGGTGAGAAGAGAAGGAGATAAAAGGCTGGACACGCAGGTCTAATTTAATAAATTCTAAATTTATTACAATTTCCAAAATTGCCTTCGCCCTTCTAATATCCATCTGATATACATTATTCATACAAAGCATGTTATTCAATCAATCTAATCCAATTAATTAATCTTTGATTAATGACCATCCAATGTTCAAACAACGATTTGATTTGCGCGAGTCCAACTCGTTTAAGAATAAATACTCAAAGTAAGTATTCTTGAATTATATTGAACTACAACTTTAAATCCAATTTATTTGTATTCAATACTGATTCCAAATTTAATTCCAAATTAAATATTTACACTTATTTATTTGCCTTAAAGACTTGGATTCCAAATCCAATCTTAATGGGTCTCAAAGGCCCAATAACATCCAATGTCATTTTAATTAAAGTCTAATGGGCTTTTAATTAATTATTAAGGCATGGGCTTTGGCCATAATGGATCAAACCCAAAATGCCAAGGCCCAATAGGAATCACCTTATTGCCAACAAATCAATTTAGGCCCATTAGGCCCAATTAAATTCTTTAAAGGGCCAAGTGATTTATTTGGATTTTATGGAATTGATTTTGGGCCCAATTGGATCCAATCCAAAATTCCAAAACCAAACTTGGTCAAACCAAGCCCATTAAGCCCAAATACACACTTTTAGCCCAATTCATAATTTAAAGGCTTATTAACATAATTATAATATTCCAAATATCACAATTATTTTAATTAAAGTGTAATAGCCATGATTAATTAATTAAAATCAATATTTCCAAAATACCAATTAACTTAATTAATCATGCTTAATCCATCAATTTATGCTCAACACAAATTGAAGCCAAAACACATCATTTCATTCTCAACATGCTCTTGAATTTAACATAAACATTATTTACTTTGATTCCAATCCAATCAAACCAACAATCAACATTTAAACATGCATTTAAACACATCCAATGATGTTATAAAAAAAAAATTAAACTGCTCAGTGCACTGCAGTCCTATTCGGCCACACTAAGGAATATAAAAAAAAAATTTGATCCAATCAATTTATTCCAAATCTAATCATGCACAACTCTAAGTTAACATAATCTAAGCATGCTCAAAGCATCAATTTGAAGGAATCATGCTCAAAACACAAAAGCCCCAAATTTTAGTCTCATGAACCCTAAAATTTTCATGCTTAAAATTGGCTCTTGATACCATTGTCAGTGTTCCTAGAACATGCCAATGATCTAATAAGCAATAAAATGTGTTCATAAATTCATTATAAGTTGTGGAATTACTTACATTGAATGGATTTGAGCTTTTAAAATTTTGAATGAAGATCTCCAAGATCCAACCTTTGTGTTGATTCCATGCATTGAGTTGGTTTCCCTATCACCTTAGAAGACTTCTACAAGTTCTAGGTTTTATTGATTTTGCCACAAAATCAAAGAGAAAGAATGAGGAAGCTCATGCCCAAGCTTAGTGTTCTTAGGGTTTGATTTGTGTCAAGTGTTGTGTAATGAGAGAGAGAGATGCCTTTTGGTAAAACCAATTTACCTTTTTCACCTAAACAATGTGGTTGGATAAATGGTTTCACCAAACCATTCCAAGGTAGTTGGAAAGTTGGTGGCTTGGCATAAATGCCAACTACCCTCCCAACTACCACATGTTAAGTGGGCCCCACATTTGAATTCAAAATTCAAATGGATTCTACGAATGTTTGTCGCGGCTCGGATTCGTTTAATCCGATTAAACAAACTTTCATCGCTAAATAATTAAATCTAATTTAATTAAATAACAATGCCTCACAAATATATTACGAACGTCGTTTACGAATTAATTCTAAATTAATTTGTTCGTTCGTATTAAAGTTCGACTTTAATTTCGTAATGAAATCCAATTCATATTAATATATCCGATATATTAATTTTAGCCCATACAAATAAATTAAATATAAAAATCAAATTTAACTATTAAATTTATTTTACCGATTAATTCCAAATTAATCGCGTTCTCTCTCTTCCGAACACATTTCATCCCAGATTAAATAAAGCCTCAATTAATCCCAGATTAATTATAGTTTAAGTCAACTGTCATCGGTGAATCTTTGGGAAGCGACCCAAGAGACCTGTAGATATGTTGGCAGTAAATCCGGTTATCGGACTATCCGATTAAATGTGTACCTCGTACCACATACTTACGGATTTACAAGACATGGTTGGCTTCAAGCAAAGCACCGTGCCTACCCAATTCTCCAGATATATTCTTACTGGAATATACAATCTATGTCAGGCGTAGTATACGTAGTATTCTGTATTGCGATCCAGTATCGGATGTCACGTGCTAGGCATGGGGCTTGAATTATGTCTGCCCCGTACGAAGCACATGTCGGATGTTTGGTAACTAGTCTCTATAATTGGATGAACATGACCTAGTCATACCATCCCGATGACTGTAGTACTTAAGAGTACTAGTTCCGTATCCTACGTGACATCATCTCCACTATGACTGGAGTGATACTTCCGTCTTGACATCACACCCAATACACTACGATTCTCAATATACCCAGCAGAGGCGTACACAGAACCGGTTAAAGCCCCAGACGACCAAAACCAAATCATATTGATTGCCGCAAGTATTAGCGTGCAAGTCTTAGGTTAAGACCAAATACACCTACCCTGATTTCGGACTTCCATAGACACATAGTAATACTACCAATGGAATTCCGAGGGGTCTATCCAGAGCGAAGCTATTTTTCGTACCATCGGTAAAACACAACCTCCTATTACACTTGCATTAGTATCCAATACCTAAATATATGAGAACTATGCTATTGTGCCCTCACAACGCCCACAAGTGTAATACTAGTCTCTTACACATTATCGATGTCCAATCTCGATAATACTCTGACTAGGGATATTTAATGATTAATCATTCGAGGACTCATATTGTCTCATATCATCTCAATCCAGGAACTAATCATAAGGACATCCTATCATTTATACATCTAGGTGATCTAATCACAAATGATAAGAGTGCAATCTCCTTGTCACATAGTTAATTTGTACAACAACACCATGATCTGTACAAATAGTGACGCTATGGGTCATAATTGTCAAACAATCTCCCGCTTGGCCTATAGCCAGTCACTCGAGTGTTATACACCCGAACTTTATACGGTTACTCAAACTGCTGAGGAAAAGCTTTCGTCAGCGGATTTGCGTTATTATCGTCTGATGTGATTTATTCGATCATCACATCGCCATGATGTATGATCCGAACGAATCAGATGAATAGTCAAAGTATATATCTGGATCGTTGATGAGACCATTAATTCTTTAGCCTGTGCTGACGCCTAGCTCAGCTGCTTTCAGAACTATATCTAATCTAATTATATTTATCATCGACCCAAATGGCTTCTATTGCTACCTCAGCCGCAGCAATAACCCGCATTTGTTGTTTATTCGGTAACAGTATCTTGGTTGGAAGATTTCCAGCTCACTGTTCCGTTATTCAAACTGTATAGTACCGTTGTTTTTATCGGTTAGGAAACTTGCAGCAGTGATCCCAGTCACTTCAAGTTCTCATTCTCCATAGTTTAAGAAATCATCCTTAGTTCTCTAAGATACTAACAGATGTTCTTAATATCAATCCAGTGACTATCACTTGGATTGACCTGTTTGTGACTCCATATCCTCAAAGCCTAAGAGACACCAGGTCACGTACATTTTTCAATGTATGAGTTCTCAGAGAGTGTTAAAAACTTTAAATCTATCTCAGTAGATCTTTATTCCTAGAATAAAGGTTGTTTCTCCCAAGAATTCTACGGAGAATTTTCATTAAATTGAAATTTTCACCGATTGTAATATGGGAATATCATTTCCAAGAAATGACATATCATCATTATTTAGGACAGTCACTTTTAGTGTGCTCCCACTAACCTCATTATATATACAAGAATCATTTCTCGTTTTGAATTAAATCATAAACCATTATGATTACATCAAAACGATAATTCCAAGAACCTAATGCTTGTTTCAATCCAAACATTTATCAAATAACCTGCAAACCTTGTTTGCTAGTTTTGATACGACAAAATTGTCAGGATGTTGTAAACATCCTCCAAAAGGTTTCCTTTTCAGGAAAATGATTTTTCGTTCAGCTGCCATATTTCATAAATGAAACATGCAGCATCAGCAAGCATTATGGAAATGGATTTAACGTGGCAAGAGGTAAAAGATTTCGTTGTAATCAACACATTGTTGATAACGATACCTTTCCGCTACAAGCCTAGCTTAGTACGTTGGTATGATGCCATCCACGTATGTCTTCCTTGAAGACTTATATAGTACCAATAGGAACAATTCCTTGCGGTACAACAACTAGTCTCTAAACATAGTTGGTATACATGGAATACATTTCGGACTTCATGGCACTTTGCCATAATAGGGAGTCGATACCTTGTATCACTTCCTCATATGTAGTTAGTTCGTCTTCCTCAATAAGATTGACATCATTATAAGGTGAGATCAGAAACCCATACCTCCCAGATTGTTTTCTGATTCTCTCCGACTAACGCGGTTCTTGTGTATTCGAAGATTGTGGTACAGTTTCATCTTTGATGAACTGTTTGAGTTCCATTAAACAATCGGTGCCTGGAACAGTATTACTCTGATTTTTCATCGAGTTTTACTTTCCTCCCACTTACCACTGCATTTAGGTATTCCTCTTAGGAAAAACGCATGGCGAGAAATAATTAAATTGTTCTCAAGTGAGTTGTATAAGTATTATACTTTGGTTTCCCTATGATAACCAATAATTAGGCACTTATCCGATTCGGGTTCTAGTTTGCTATCATCCAAACATATGCCCAGCATCCCAAATCTTCACAAGTGAGAAAACCCAGTTTCTTTCCTGTTCATATCTAATATGAAATCTGTCAAACAGATTTTCATGGAACCTTATTCAAAATAAGTATTGCACTATTAAATGCTTATCCTTTGAAGGAAAATGGTAGCTCAGAGCGACTCATGATTAACCTTATCATGTCCGACAAAATTCGGTTTCTCCGTTCAGACACACCGTCAAACTGACATGTTCCGGGAGGAGTCCTCATTGAAAGAATAATATACTCTTTCAAGTATTTGAGAAACTTATTGCTTAAGTATTTTTCCATCTCGGTCTTACTGTGACGATTTTAATACTTTAACCGATCTATTTGTCTACTTCGTGTCGAAATTCTAAAAGTTTCCGATTTGTGTTTCATAAGAGACACATAACCATAACGCGATGCCACATCCGAAAAGGTCACGAAATACTCATATCCACCTCTAGCCTAGCTAGATATGGGCCCATTTACGTCACTATGAATGAGGGCTAACAGATCGATGGCACTTACACTTTTACCAAGTAAAAGGTATTTTAGGTACTTTACAAAATAAACTAGATTCGTAGACATCACTTACACTTTTACCAAGTAAAAGGTATTTTAGGTACTTTACCTAATAAACTAGATTCGTAGACATCATTTGAATGGAATCAAATCCATCCTAGTATCCACTCTTCAAAAGTGTGGATATACGAGTCTTGTTTAATGTCTCCCAGAAAACACTGCCACAAATAAGTCTTATCTGATCAAATCAGTTTGAGCTATTTGTTCGTCATATTATATGTTTGAGATTTATTTATATTCAAAATATAAATATTGTTATTCACATCTAATGTGTTTATCTCAATATCATCTTTATAAAATAAAACACTTTAGTGTTCTAGAATATAAAGGTATACTCGCAACGAGTTATACTCGATATAGAGATAATGTTTCTAGTCAAACTAGTTACATTATAAAAGTTTCCTAATTTAAGTACACATCTGAAGGGTAGTTCCTAAACTTAGGTATCTATGGTAAAACAGCGACTTTCATCCCGTTTCCAATTCGCAGATTAATCTCAATTGAAGTCAGTATCCTGCTCATAGCAGATTCTGCACATCAATGCATATTTATGTATCACACTTAGTATTTAAAGTCCAATTTTAATACTAGTAGTGAACATATTTATGACAAACATATTTGAAGTCAGAGCCTTGCTCGTCTTCAATTCCTTCATGTCTGCTTTGTCTATACGGCAGTCACGCTTCAGTGATCCCATTTGCCACAGTTTAAGCAGACATCTTGGGATATGTCCTTTGTTTTCCTAGAAGACAGTAATGATTTTGCCTTTGCCCTTTTCTATATCCCAGAAGCCTTTGGCCAAGCCTTGGGTTTCTAGAATGTCCAAGTAAGGTGCGCCTTGCACTACTTGCCTTATTGCAAACTTTGGCTTTATCTCCTTGAGAATAGCCATTAACTCTCCAAGAGTTATTAATTGCAATTTAATACTTCTAAGATCTAAGAATAGATCTATGAAGATCCTTCAATTTCTTCATCATACTTTAAGGATCTAATCCTTAGTTCTGATTAGGAAATTAAGGAATCCTTTTGACAAGTATAATGGATTAAGCACTAAAGTTATCATCACATGAATCTTCCAAAGATCATGCTCTACTATTTACTTAACTCTGGGCTTAGGCCTAATATGTTATTTTATCAAATAAAGTAACTTATTAGTTTCCAGGACCATCCTGAAATTTTATTCCCAATTTGAAAATTAAAGTCGTTTAAACACATTTTCACCCAGGATTATGTTTTAAACACTAATCTTTCAGTTATCTTGATTCCAATAGTCTAACTATCCAATCAACGATTTCGGGTACAATCTAATGTAATGATTACTATAGTCTAACTATATAACTAATTACAATTTTATTTGTTAAAATCAAATATATATTGATTGCTATAATCCAATTATATAATCAACTATAAATGATCGGTAAAATTCAAATATATTGATTACTATAATCCAATTATATAATCAACTATAAATGAAGGGTAAAATTCAAATATATCGATTACTATAATCCAATTATATAATCAACTATAAATGAAGTAGTTTGAATACAGTCCAACTATTTAATTAAAACAACAATTAAATATTAGTCCCAATAATATATTAATTTATTGACGAAATATTTAAATGAGCGCGTATGGCAAGTATCTAAACGAAATTGCAGATCTAATACTTGCCTCCCACTATTTTTCGGCGAGCCTCTAACCCTCTGTTGAGTACTCGGGAAACCTTGTTTCCTAGTGGGCTAGGATCCCGTTAAATAACACATAATCTTGACTTTGGCCAACAAATTGTATGAAACTTAACTAGGTAGGTCTCTAAGATCAATTGGATCTCATCCAATTCCTAGATCCAGTATGTGGACATCCAAGTCCGAAACATATATACAATATATATGCCAATACATCCAATATATTTTCCTAACCTTTTTCCTCTGAATCAACTAAGCCTTGGCTTTGGCACAACAAGCTTAATGATTCCAGTTAAGCGGGACCCATTGACATGGAAAGCTTCGTAATCAATGTCGATGGACAAGAAGTGATCTTGACTTTGGCCAACAAATCACCACTTGGACAAGACACCGATATGGAACAAAAATCTCATGATTCAAACACATCCGCAATTGACAAAGGTCTTGACTTTGGCCAACAAACCAATGCCAACTTTGGATCTTGAGTAAGAATCACTCAACGGAAGGAAAAACGCTTAATATGTTTTGAGGGTTTTTCGCGTAAATTGGCAACCAATTTATTATCTTTGATTAGGTCTCATCATACACCTTTAAGCATGCATTCTAAAAGCATAATAAGGCACGATAAATAAATTAATAATGATATGCGGATGGATATGTCACAAATTGTTCCTAGAACAAATCACTCAATTTCCTCTCCCCGGCTAGAACTATTCTAACTTCTACCCAATTACATAATACAATAAAGAAACCTCATTTACATTGAGGGGAATTGGTTAGAAGAGAAGGAGATAAAAGGCTGGACATGCAGGTCTAATTTAATAAATTCTAAATTTATTACAATTTCCAAAATTTCCTTCGCCCTTCTAATATCCATCTGATATACATTATTCATACAACACATTCATGTATTCATACAAAGCATGTTATTCAATCAATCTAATCCAATTAATTAATCTTTGATTAATGACCATCCAATGTTCAAACAACGATTTGATTTGCGTGAGTCCAACTCGTTTAAGAATAAATACTCAAAGTAAGTATTCTTGAATTATATTGAACTATAACTTTAAATCCATTTTATTTGTATTCAATACTGATTCCAAATTTAATTCCAAATTAAATATTTACACTTATTTATTTGCCTTAAAGACTTGGATTCAAAATCCAATCTTAATGGGTCTCAAAGGCCCAATAACATCCAATGTCATTTTAATTAAAGTCTAATGGGCTTTTAATTAATTATTAAGGCATGGGCTTTGGCCATAATGGATCAAACCCAAAATGCCAAGGCCCAATAGGTTTCACTCTATTGCCAACAAATCAATTTAGGCCCATTAGGCCCAATTAAATTCTTTAAAGGGCCAAGTGATGTATTTGGATTTTATGGAATTGATTTTGGGCCCAATTGGATCCAATCCAAAATTCCAAAACCAAACTTGGTCTAACCAAGCCCATTAAGCCAAAATACACACTTTTAGCCCAATTCATAATTTAAAGGCTTATTAACATAATTACAATATTCCAAATATCACAATTATTTTAATTAAAGTGTAATAGCCATGATTAATTAATTAAACTCAATATTTCCAAAATACCAATTTACTTAATTAATCATGCTTAATCCATCAATTTATGCTCAACACAAATTGAAGCCAAAACACATCATTTCATGCTCAACATGCTCTTGACTTTAACATAAACATTATTGACTTTGATTCCAATCCAATCAAACCAACAATCAATATTTAAACATGCATTTAAACACATCCAATGATGTTATAAAAAAAATAAACTGCCTAGTGCACAGCAGTCCTATTCGGCCACACTAAGGAATATAAAAAAAATTTGATCCAATCAATTTATTCCAAATCTAATCATGCACAACTCTAAGTTAACATAATCTAAGCATGCTCAAAGCATCAATTTGAAGGAATCATGCTCAGAACACAAAAGCCCCAAATTTTAGTCTCATGAACCCTAAAGTTTTCATGTTTAAAATTGGCTCTTAATACCATTGTTAGTGTTCCTAGAACATGCCAAGGATCTAATAAGCAAGAAAGGGTGTTCATAAATTCATTATAAGTTGCGGAATTACTTACATTGAATGGATTTGAGCTTTTAAAATTTTGAATGAAGATCTCCAAGATCCAACCTTTGTGTTGATTCCAAGCTTTGAGTTGTTAATGAAGATCTCCAAGATCCAACCTTTGTGTTGATTCCAAGCTTTGAGTTGGTTTCCCTATCACCTTAGAAGACTTCTACAAGTGCTAGCTTTTATTTATTTTGCCACAAAATCAAAGAGAAAGAATGAGGAAGCTCACGCCCAAGCTTACTGTTCTTAGGGTTTGATTTGTGTCAAGTGTTGTGTAATGAGAGAGAGAGATGCCTTTTGGTAAAACCAATTTACCCTTTTCACCTAAACAAGGTGGTAGGGTAAATGGTTTCACCAAAACCATTCCAAGGTAGTTGGAAAGTTGGTGGCTTGGCATAAATGCCAACTACCCTCCCACCTACCACATGTTAAGTGGGCCCCACATTTGAATTCAAAATTAAAATGGATTCTATGAATATTTGACGCAGCTCGGATCTGTTTAATCCGATTAAACGAACTTTCATCGCTAAATAATTAAATCTAATTTAATTAAATAACGATGCCTCGCAAATATATTACGAACGTCATTTACGAATCAATTCTAAATTAATTAGTTCGTTCGTATTAAAGTTCGACTTTAATTTTGTAATTAAATCCAATTCATATTAATATATTCGATATATTAATTTTAGCCCATACAAATAAATTAAATAGAAAAATCAAATTTAACTATTAAATTTATTTTACCGATTAATTCCAAATTAATTGTGTTCTCTCTCTTCCGAACACATTTAATCCCAGATTAAATAAAGCCTCAATTAATCCTAGATTAATTTTCTCTCTCTAAATTAATCCCAGATTAATTCTAGTTTAAGTCATCTGTCATCGGTGAATCTTTGGGAAGCGACCCAAGAGAACTCTGGATATGTTGGTAGTAAATCCGGTTATCGGACTATCCGATTAAATTTGTACCTCGTACCACATGCTTACGGATTTACAAGACATGGTTGGCTTCTAGCAAAGCACCGTGCCTACCCAATTCTCCAGAAATATTTTTACTGGAATATACAATTTATGTCATGCGTAGTATACGTAGTATTCTGTATTGCGATCCAGTATCAGATGTCACGTGCTAGGCCTGGGGCTGGAATTATGTCTGCCCCGTACGAAGCACATATCGGATGTCTGGTAACTAGTCTCTATAATCGAATGAACATGACCTATTCATATCATCCTGATGACTACAGTACTTAAGAGTACTAGTTTCGTATCCTACGTGACATCATCTCCACTATGACTGGAGTGATACTTCCGTCTTGACATCACACCCAATACACTACGATTCTCAATATACCCAGCAGAGGCGTACACAGAACCGATTAAGACCCTGGACGACCAAAACCAAAGCATATTGATTGTCGCAAGTATTAGCGGTGCAAGTCTCAGGTTTAGACCAAATACACCTACCCTGATTTCGGACTTCCATAGACACATAGTCATACTACAAATGGAATTCCGAGGGGTCTATCCAGAGCGAAGCTGTTTTCCGTACCATCGGTAAAACACAACCTCCTATTACACTTGCATGAGTATCCAATACCTAAATATATGAGAACTATGCTATTGTGCACTCACAACGCGCACAAGTGTAATACTAATCTCTTACGCATTATCGATGTCCAATCTCGATAATACTCTGACTAGGGATATTTAATGATTAATCTTTTGAGGACTGATATTGCCTCATATCATCTCAATCAATGAACTAATCATAAAGACCTCATATCATTTATCATCAATTCTCTACACTATTATATTCTCGTTATGTTAACTTTATACCTAAATATTATGAATTTCCTTGTTACTTTTTGCATTCCTCTTAATTACTTATGTATCCTAACTCTAGTTCCTAAGTTGTGCTGCCAATACTAGTGATGACTCATTCTCCTGATCACTTCCTAGATTTCAGCTCTCTGCTCTTGCTATAAGCTTCAAGTCTCGACTTTGGCACTCTATTCTACTGTCCACACTGAAACTCTTGTCGTTCCTAAATTGATCTAACCTCTCGGGTCTATTCTTTTATACTTCCACCTATTTCTACTAGCTTTAGACTGATCTGTAGGACCTATTATGCTTGATATATTCTAAGGAATTCTACTAATACTACAAGCCTCGTGCTGACTGTCCAGATCTTTTCACTATATTAAGTTCTTTCCTTTACTTCCTCAAAACTTCTTTATTCCTTTTCTGGGTGATCTATCTTTCAAGTTCTTCGATTTCTTAAGATGAACTCTCATCGGGCTTGTTACGGTCACTTATATCTATGATAATAGGAGCTAGGGAAACGTCTTTTGTCTTGATATATTTCGGTATCCTTGTTCTGGTACTTTGTGTCTTGGTAGTGTCTATTTCTCATGTAAGGTAGGTATGAAGTACGCTCTGTCAGGACAGATTCCTTAACTGATATGACTAAGCAATTGAAAACTAGATGGCTTAAGGTATTGTCTCCATTGGATTGCTTGAGATAAGGTAACTAATCGTTTCTGTTTATGACCTTTATTTACCTGCTTATGGGCCTGGGTCTGGGTTTAGGGATCTGGAGTTCTCTAGGTCCTTTTTGGCATCTCTCGTTTGTGGGAACTCCCTAGGCTAGTCTCGATATCTTGTTCTTTTTATCTTTCTGTCTATTGCTCGTTACTTGAGGAGTTCACTGTCATACTGCGTATATCAGACCCCAACACTCTGCCCACTGCAGTCACTAACTCCCTAGACCATGTTCTGATACCATCTTTGTAACATCCCCGATTCGAGAGATGTTACCGGTAGGGGATAGACTGTACTAACCTCATAAGCCTCTGAATCTCAAACCATGAATATATACTAATATTTTTTTCTTTATTTAAATATCTTAAGTTTGGGACCGCAGCCCAAACTTAAAAACATCACATAAAAACTCAACATTAATGACTGTACTCAATAACACTTACTTTTACAATGACTATTACAATCAAAGACTATTACATAACTTTCACTTGACTTTGACTGGACTCTTACTCTCTCTGACTTGATCTGGTGGACTCTAAACCCTAGTGACTGCATCAATATCTGTCTTCCCGAGCACGTCCTCCGAGAACACCTGTAAAACCAGAAAAGTGGGAGTGGGGTTAGACCATTGTACGATCTATGTGAGTGGACGAAGACTGAAATTCTGATATAAAAACATTTTGTTCTGAAATCACAGTTCCAGAAATAACTTTATATAAAAAATCTTTTTTCTGGAAATCTTTTTCTGAAAACCTTGTCTGAAATCTCTTTTATAAAGCTTATCTTTCTGAAATCTGCTTTTAGAAGTCTGGTTTTGTAAACTTGTAACTGAAAGATCTATTCTGAAAACTATTTCTGAAATGTCTATTTTTCTGAAAACTGTTTCTAAAATCTAATATCTGAAAACTATTTTCTAAAAACCTGGTATCTGAAAAACTTGTATATATCTGAAAAACTTGACGTATAGGGGCGTTATGTATCGTCGTCCCCTCATACGCCTAATTGGAGCTAGGAGTGTAAATCCATGACTTTGGGGCGTTACGTATCACTGTCCCCCAAAGCATGCCACTACTGTCCCTGAACCTAGTGGTATTGGGGCGTTACCTACGCCGTCCCCCAAGCCACTGAACTAAAACTAGGGGTACAGATCTATGCTACCCTCCAAGCTCTGAAACTAGGATCTAGGGGCATCTGTCATCCCTAGTCCTGAACTAGGATCTAGGGGCGTTACGTATCGTCGTCCCCCCAGTTCTCTACATGTGTACATGTGCTCTCCGTCAATTCCATAACAGAATCAAGTTACATACTCAGGTATGTTTTTCCCCCATGCCTCAAAAACATAAAACATATATTTTGAAAAGAGGTTCTTTCTAAATCATTTCTCAAAACAAGCTAATTAAAATATAACTGATAATGAGATCGGCTAACGCCCTAAAAGTAGAAAAAAATAAGTCTGATATGAATAAAAACATAACGAAAATCAACTTAAAAGAAAGTGTCCACTCATAGTTTTGGAGTTCCGCTAGCCTCCCTTCACTTCTCTGAAGAACTTGTGGTTCCTGCGATGATCTATCATCGATAATTTCGATTAGAAAATGGACCAAGAATATATAGAACGAAATCAAGCTAAGTTTACTTATTCAAGTAAAGGCTATCACTCTGAGACGTATTGTACTTATCTCGTGATTTAATATGTACATATGAGTTGACACGAGACTTATAAGGTAGCCTCTAATGTGTTTGGGGGAATTTTAGACCACGCGTCGCGACGCAAGGCATTGCACGTCGCGACGCGCATTGTTCCGAAGCATACTTAAATTTTTTCATTGCGCGTCACGATTAGCATCAAACCAGAAGCGTATCTGGGAAAATTCCCAGATCACGACGTGGAGCGTTCTGCGTCGTGACGCAAGGCTAAATTTCAGGTCTTTTCTTCATATTCTCATACTTAATTTACCGAACACCTCCCCCAAACATTCTACACAAGCAATTAAGAGCATTAAGTATCCAATACACCATTAATGTCATTCTCAACATTTATGCATATCCATTCTATATACTCAATTAGTTTATAACCAAAATTTAGCAATTTGGGGTTTTCCCACAATCACTATTTCTTAACACAATCATAACTCAATTATCATCATATTCAAATTACCAACATACTATAATCATCAAAACTCAATATACACAATTTGAGCCAAGATCATTTTCTTAAATTGAATCATATTCTACCTTCATAACTAGGCCATCCATGCTCTCTTTTATCTTTTTAAACTTGGCTTGGGTGGAATACTTCCTCTTTCTTTCTAGTTTCTTCTTCCTCTTCTTCTTCTTTTCTTTTTCTTTTCTCCTCCATGTTTTCTTCTTCCATTTTGTTCTCAAATTGTAAATTTATGAATAGTACTCCCTTTTTATAGTTGGCCATATATATATATATATAAAAAGTGTAGAATTTTGAAGGAGTTTATGGAATTTACTAGAATGCCCTCGGGTACTATTCATCTGAATTTGTGATCCGCATTTTTCGCCCATTTCGGTTTCGAATTTTGAAAAAATTAAACGCAGAAGTTGTAGATCTCGATCTTATCTTTCCGATGATAAAGGATTCATAAAAATCAGAATTTTTATGAGAAAGTTACGGTCTAAATACCATTGGCTGTACGGAGTGGTACATTATACTGTTTCATTTCGAAATTTCGGGGAATTAACCAACTATCCCCAAAGTCATTCCTGTTGGGGTTGGTGCTCAGAGTTCCAATTCCCGTTGTATTTCCTTTTAAATACTATTGTAAATGTTTTATTATGAATAAAATGAGCAATTTCTAAAATATAATATATATTCTTATATGGTAAAGACGTAATTGACCTTAGAATGATTAGTCATGATGCAGTTACAAAAGCGTCGCAACTGACATTGAGTTATATCATGACGTTGTCATTCTTAGACAGTTCCTGGTCAAGGTTTACACTACTTGGTCAGTAAAGTAAACCCTTTGAGACCGGTACATGTCGTATACTATAATATATGATTCCAATGATTTCTCAATAAACCATGAGTCTTGGAGACTCGTATAGACATGTAGGCGTTTATAGCGGATAAACACTGAATGACTCACCGAATATTCTTAATGGATGATACACCAATATCAATAAGAATCTTCTCGGGTTGAGTAGCATTTGTGATTCTTCAACTAGAGATACTATTGTGGGCACATGAGACATCTTCCACAGTTAGATGGTAGTCAAGTCACCGATCTATTCAGATCAGACCTCCGCCTGTTCGTTGGGTGTAGACAGATCCTCAGGGTGTCCTGTGTGTGTTGAGATTGTTAGACAGTTATGACCCATAGCGTCACTATTTTGTAAATGATATTGTATTATTGTACAAAATTAACTATGTAGTAATGAAATTGCCTTTTACCGTTTTGTAATTTATTTACTTTGATATAAATGGTAAGAGTCCCTATGATTAGTTCCGGATTGTGATGATATGAGACGGTATCAATCCATAAATGTTTAATCATTAAATATCCATAGTCGTAGTATTATCGAGATTGGACATCGATAATGCGGAATAGACTAGTACTGCACTTGTGCATGTTGTGAGGGCACAACGGCATAGTTCTCATATATTTAAGTATAGGATACTTATGCAAGTGCGGTAGGAGGTTGTGTTTTACCGATGGTACGGAAAACAGCTTCGCTCTGGATAGACCCCGCGGAATCCCATTGGTAGTATGTCTGCGTGTCTATGGGAGTCCGCTTCAGGGTAGGTGCATATGATCTTAACCTGAGACTTGCATCGCTAGTACTTACGACAATCGGTATGTTAGACATTATGTCCCATAGCGTCACTGTTTGTAAATGATATTGTATTATTGTACAAAATTAACTATGTGATAATGAAATTGCCTTTTGCCATTTTGTAAATATTATTTACTTTGATATATAAATGGCGAAAGTCTATATGATTAGTACCTGGACTGAGAATGATATGAGACAGTATCAGTCCCCAAAGGTTTAATCATTAAATATCCCTAGCCGTAGTATTATCGAGACTGGACATCGATAATGCGGAATAGACTAGTATTGCGCTTGTGCACATTGTGAGGGCACAACGGCATAGTTCTCATATATTTAAGTATTGGATACTTATGCAAGTGCGATAGGAGGTTGTGTTAACCGATGGTACGGAAAACAGCTTCGCTCTGGATAGACCCCGCGGAATCCCATTGGTAGTATGTCTGCGTGTCTATGGGAGGCCGCATCAGGGTAGGTGTATATGGTCTTAACCTGAGACTTACATCGCTAGTACTTGCGACAATCGGTAAACTTTGGTTTTGGTGGTTGGGAACCTTAACCGGTTCTGTGTACACCTCTTCTGAGTTTATCGAGAATCGTAGTGTACTGGAACCGGTTCTGTGTACACCTCTTCTGAGTTTATCGAGAATCGTAGTGTACTGGATGTGATGTCAAGATGGAAGTATCGCTTCAGACATATGGAGGCGATGATCACGCAGGACACAGAACTAGTACTCTATAAAAGGTTGCAACCGTCGGGACAATATGACCAGGTCAGGATTGTCCGATTTAAAGAGACTAGTTGCTTGATGTCCGATATATGTTTCGTACGGGGCAGACACATCTCCAGCCCCAGGCCTAGCATGTGATCATCCGATACTGGATCGATGTACGCAATACAACGGTATACTACGCTTGATATAGATATTATATTCCTATAAGAATATTTCTGGAGAATTGGGTAGGCATGGCGCTTTGCTAGAAGCCAACCTTGTCTTGTGAATCGGTAAGAACGTAGTACGAGGTACGTGCGTGTTCGGATTATCCGACGACCGTATTTACTGCCAACATATCCGGAGATCTCTTGGGTCGCTTCCTGAAGATTCACCTATGATATTTGATTCGAACT